>PVIH01008349.1:40153-91819 GCA_004025045.1 Sigmodon hispidus | reverse complement strand
AGAGCTCAAGAATTTAGAGCCCAAAATCCTGAATAACCCTATCAAAAAATGGGGTACAGATTTAAAAAGGGAATTCTCAGCAGAGGAACTACGAATGGCTGAAAGGCACCTGAAAAAATGCTCTTCATCATTAGCCATCAGAGAAATGCAAATCAAAACAACTTTGAGATACCACCTAACACCTGTTAGATTGGCTAAGTTAAAAGGCACAGATGACAGCCTATGTTGGAGAGGATTTGGAGCAAGGGGAACACTCCTCCATTGTTGGTGGGAGTGTAAGCTTGTTCAGCCACTTTAGAATGCAATATGGCGGTTTCTCAGAAAATTAAGAATCAGTCTCCCCAAGGACCCAGCAATACCACTTCTGGGTGTATACCCTAAAGAAGCACATTCACATACCAAAGGTATTAGCTCAACTATGTTCATAGAAGCATTATTTGTAATAGCAAGAATCTGGAAACAACCTAGATGTCCCTCACTGAAGAATGGATTAACAAACTGTGGTACATCTACATAATGGAATACTACTCAGCAGTAAGAAAAAAAGATATCCAAAAATTCGCAGGCAAATGGAGGGATTTGGAGAATATCCTCCTGAGCGAGGTATCACAATCTCAGAGAGATAAGCAGGGGATGTACTCACTCACTAGTGGGTTCTCAACAAACAAACAAGAAAAAAAAAAGCCAAACATACCCAAGCGACAAACCACAACCACTGAACAGCTTGGGATCAGAAACACCCTGGACTGATCCTTCGAACCCCACTCCAACTATAGGAATACCAGACTCATTCTTGAGCGAGGTTGGACAAAACTGGATTTGGCCAGAAGTGGTGACTGATCCAAACTTTATTGGATCAGTGGGACCATAGGACTGTCTGCTCCCTGCCCAGCGAAGGGATGGGGAGTTGCAGAGAAGAGAAATGTCAAAATGTGTTGGGAGGGGGAAGGGACCTTGAATGTGGATATACAGGGATGGGAAAAAAAATTTCAGAGGGAAACCTGAACACATAGTAAATATATGTGTAGCAATCTTATTTGCATTACCACCCTTGATATGCCATGCTTATGATTCTTATCCTGTTCATAGTTATTGTTAACTTTTCCTCATTTTAAATTCATGTTACTTTTTTTTTGTTAAATACAAAATAAAGAAGAAAAAAAATGTCATTGTATTGCTCAAGGCTAGAACAGAGCTAAATGACACAGTGCTTCACTTCTTCATTGATGGCCTCTGGCAAGTGTGTGGGTGAGTAAGGACTCATTTTCTTTAAGGGTCTGGCCATAGGGAGTTTAATTATGCTCCAGTAAGTAAATGAACAGAACAAATGGGCATTTTTGTTAATGGGGAGATCATAAGAGTAGGTAGGAATCTGAGAGGACTGATAACTGACTTTGATGGAGTGCATGTTGTGAAATCACAAATAATAAATAAAAATATTTTAAAAAGATACCAGCATAACTGAAAAAAAATAGGATACCCAAAAAGTCAAATAAAGAGAGAAAGGTTATATTTTGGCTTGTGGTTCCACAGTATAAATCATTGTTTCAGAGATGATTCCTTCGGACTTGAAGCAGCTGTTTATGTTGGATCTGTTTGTAGTCAATAAGCAGAGGGTTATGAATGGTCTTGCTCAACTAACTTTCTCTTTTTTATGCAATGTTAAATCCTAGCGTAGAGTATTTTGCCTCTAAAGTTTAGAGTGAGTCTTACCACTTCAAATGAACTATCTAAGATATTCCCTCACAGGTATAACCAGAGTTTAACATAATATAAATAATCCCTCATGGATGCACCAGGCCCCTAAGAGATTTCAGATACTGTCAAGTTGACACCAACCAACACACTTCTCTTAAGTCCAATTCATTGATTCTGTTAAGTCACTGATAAGAGAAAGGAGAAAATAAAAGCCACAATTGAAAAAGAATGTTTAAGACATATCAGTCAAAAAGCAATAATATGATCTAGAAGAAATGAAGAATTTCTAAAAAAAAAATAAAAGAGAAAATATATTTGAAAGATGGAAAACTTAAAGAAAATAAACTATATAAATAGAGAAATATATAGCCAGCAAACTTGTGAAAGGTCATCACTGTAATTAATAACAAGAAAAATAAATTATATTCATAGTTGAATCTTAGAACACACACCAGAAAGGCTGAGAGTTGAAATGGTCAATTTCTAGGATCATAAAAAGTATGGTAAACCAGAACTTTAGTGTAACTAATGAAAGTGTTAACTGGTATAATGGCTTTGGGAAAAGCTTGATGTTATGGTATTTTTTATATCCTAATTCTGACCCTTTCACTTGTGTTTATCAAATTTAAATTTTAAATAGCATTTTTGGGTTCATTTATTTCATCAATATCTAACCAAAATGAGTGCTTGCATCTATGAAAATAAACAAATAATTTTTACAGCCACTGTGTTCATCATAACGAAAATTAAAAGCAACCCAAATATCCATCAATAGTAGAGTTTGCACAAATGCATGAAATGGTCTATATATTGGTAGGGTAGAAAGAGATGAAATCTTTTTAATTCATTAACCTGAAACAGCAGATGAGAAATAATGAATCATTACTAAATACAGTGATATAGATTTATATAGAGATAATATGATCAAGTCTGAAAAAACAAAACTACACACATATGATAAGCATATGAAACTCAAAAGCATGTGTTACTCTGGCTGAAGGTTACATAGTTGTAGCCATGCATAAAACTTTCCCAAAGATCTCTTTACATGTTTTTGTACTTAAGTACATATAAGACATCTCATCTAATAAGCCTTATTAGAAGCCACAGCTAATTCCATTATCTGTTTAAATAGTCTGAAAATGAACATGATGATTTTTGGTAGAAGGAAATTTATGTTTATAATTCACTAGTTTATCTTAATCAACCACACTGGGTTCTCCTATTTCTAAAATTGTCAGCATTTTTCAAAAAAAAATAGTTCAACTTTGAATATGAAATTGTAGAAAGAGTTAATCTGCTCAAGTTTTATAAAAAACATTATACTAAGAGATAGTATATAGTAACTCACACCTGTTTACCAGTCCCTAGAGGCTGAGG
The DNA here is from genome assembly GCA_004025045.1 of Sigmodon hispidus. Taxonomy (NCBI): domain Eukaryota; kingdom Metazoa; phylum Chordata; class Mammalia; order Rodentia; family Cricetidae; genus Sigmodon; species Sigmodon hispidus. The sequence continues at coordinate 88,741 of PVIH01008349.1, read as the reverse complement.
CAAGAGGACTGTTATGAGTTCAACACCTATACGACTACATAGAAAAATGGTGTCTGAAATAAATGTATACTAAGGAATACATATATGGAAAAATTATACTTTTTATGAGTAAATAGTTAAATAATCATCCACTGATTCTGTTCTACCAAGAGATGCAAATATGAAGCTCTAGTTTAATATAACTGAAAACATTTGACATTTATTTTAGAATTGGCCATAGTTAATACAATACAGTCATTAAGAAAACTTTAAAAGATACAAATACTGTTAAATATTTATTCATTCTTGATACTATAAGAAACAGATGTACCCTAAGTGAGAAGATAATTTAGAGATTATTTTTATGTTTTTACCTAAAATAGACATACATATTAAAGCTATTTTATGGTGGTCATTCATTAAGAACATAGTATGTAGTATTACAGACACTCAAAATGGCAGGAACAATCAAGTCTACTCTCCCAGAATTACTGAATGAAGACAGACATAGAAATGTCATCAGAACATACTGATGAAATTGGGTCAGGAATACAAACTCTACGCCAAAGTCTATAAAACACAGTTCTAACCCAAAAAAAGCTTGAAAATGTAGTCACAAAGTAAAACCTATATCATCATTAAAAGCAAAGCGTACATTAACTTCTCTAAAAAGTTTAATTTATAGTAACTGGAGCTCCAATAACCTATATTTCAAAATTGGTATAATCACTTTCTTGCAAAGTCTATATTTTCCTTTAAGTATTTATGTGTGTGTGTATATACAGGATGCTAAATAATCCAAATGAAAGATACAAAAATTATGGGGTTTTCCATGTTTCTAATCTCAGGGATCCTCAGGAAATTCCTCATTATGGTTTCAGGCTTGAAAGGCCTTTCCATTGCATGCCAGGGCCATGATGGGTGAGCCACAATTCAGGAGTTTAGAAACATCTGCTACACTTATTCTCAGACACAAACCAGATCTCTCCCCATCTGCTTTGCTTCACAGTGATCACTCACTTTCTAGGTTAGACACCCTCCATAGAAACCATAAACAGATCATATATTACATGATAATGACTCCCCCTGAATGATAACACCCAGAGACATCTATTAACTTGTTATGCTTACTCCAGAAAGTTAAAAATGCAAAATGAAGCAACAATTCAACTAAGAAATTAGTTCAATGTAAACTTTAAACATTTACTTAGGATACCTGGGATATAATTCCATGAAATATTTTTTTTCTGAACTTATCTTTGTAACATAATATTAACTAAGGTTGAAGTGTACAAGCAATATATTTTTCAAACTGTATTTGACAGCAACCAAGATGTACTCTAGAAAGGGCCAGAATAAACAAAGTCCTTGAAGGGCTTCTTCTAACAGTTCTTATGATTATAATTTGTCTTTCCTGTTAAAATGTGATTATTATGGTACAAATGTCAAGGAAAACCTTACTGATGAGTCCTCTCTTTGCCAAAAATAATAATTTCAGAAGCATTCATTGAACCATAATTGTTGAAATCTGAACTCTGAGGCCTTGCAGTTTACCCACTTGAGGATTTTTTGTGATAATCAGGATGATGTGGTACACTGTGTCTATGCTGGTTTTCTGTATTAATGTCAACAATATCTTGGACTTTAGTCACTAAATGCACAATGAAGGATATTGTTGGGACTCGGGAAGTAGATTTGGGTACAGTGCTTGCTGCACAAGTATAAAGGCCTGAGTTCAATCCCTATGACCCATATAAAATAGTGAATGTCATGGCACATATTTAAAATATTATTTTTTGGAAGGGGAGAAAAATAGATGCCCAAAATTGCAAGTTATACAGGCTACTCTACCTGGTAAGGCACAGCCCAGCAAAAGTCTCTGCATCCAAGGAAAGAAAATAGATGAACAGTCTCAAAAAGGACTCTCAAAATTGGTTTCTAGCCTCCATGTATATCCTCCTACACACTCATTTTCACACATAAAAATTCACAAGCATTCATGCAAAAATAACAAAATAAAGAGCATTATCACTACATTTTACACGTATCATTTTACACCTGTCAGAACAGCTGAGCTCAAAAACAAACACTGATGAAAGCCTATGCTGAAGAGGATGTGGTACAAGGGGAATACCTCTTCATTGCTGGTATAAACAGCCACTTTGGAAATCAGCATGGAGGTTTCTTAGAAAACTGGAAATCAATCTACCTCATGACCCAGCAATACCACTCTTAGGCATTTACCCAAAGGATGGACATTTTTATTACCAGGACATTTTCTCAACATAGCAGCATTATTTGTAGCAGCCAGAACCTAGAAACAACCTAGATGCCCCTCATTTGGGAAAAAAAGGACTTAAAAAATGTGATACACAATGGAGTATTATGAAGTAGAAAAAAATGGCATCTTGAAATTTGCAGGCAAATGGATGGAAATAGAAAAAATCATTCTGAGTGAGGTAACCCAGATCCAGAAAGACAAACATACAAACATGGTATGTATTTACTCATAAGTGGATATTATATTACCTAGAATTGTGGATTGTAGCCTGGTTATCTATTGCTTCATGTTTAAATTCTAGGTAACAAGAAGAACACTAAAAGAGACATCCATGGGTCCCCCTGGGAAGGGGAAATAGATAAAATCCCCATGTAAATTGGGAGCATGGGAGGTTAAGAGGAGGTGAAAGGAGAAAATGAGGGAACGGGATAGTATAGCTGTGGGAGGGAGAGGAAGAACAACAACAGACATCCTGACAGAGGAAACCATTTTGGGTTAGAGAGAAACTCCCAGGAATCAACGGGGAAGACACCAGCTAAGAACCAAGCAATAGTGGAGAGGGTGCCTGAACTGGCCTTACCTTTTAATCAAACTGACGACCTCCCTAACTGTAGTCATAGAACCTTCATTCAGCAACTGATAGAAACAGGTGCAGAGATCTGCACCTAAGCACTGTGAATAAAGGAAAAGCAATTATATGAGCCAAGGGATCAAGATCATGATAGGGAAACCCACTAAGACAGTTCACCTGAGGTACTGGGAGCTCACTGACTCTGGACTAACAGCTGGGTCTAGTCAAAAGGTTTTTGACCCACTCAAGCACACCATCCAAAGAAATCTCTCTCACTAGCAATCTTGTATCCATTTATATAATAGTTACTTAGAAGCTTTATATTATTTACAAACTGGTCTATGGCTTAAGCTATTATTAATTTTTGTATCTTAAATTAACTTACTTTTATTTATATATTGTCATATGTTTTTTGGCTTCACCTTTGTTTTTTTATATTTTGTTTTTTGAGATGGCTGCTTATAGTACCTGCTTGACTCTATCTTTTTTTTGTGCTTGGATTTGCAGCCTGCCTCTAAGTAGCCTTGCAATAGGCCAAATCAGCTTCCTCATTAACCTATAATGATAAAGAACATTCACAGCATACAGAAAGACATCCCACATCACTTCACCTGTTCTGTCTAATTAGAAAGGATGGTTTTAATTTTAACAAATAAGAATGATAGTTATAATATTTAGTTTGTTTGTATTTAGCAAAATTAAAGAAAACCTTTTATCATTTATTTTATTTTGTGAGTTTACAGTTTTATATTTAGTTTATCTTTTATTATAACTAAATAAATTTTCAGTTACAACTAGTCTTTAACTCTCTATCAACGACTCTAGAAGGATATATTACCTGAGTAAATAGGAAGTATATTGCAAGCAACTTTTAAAATTTTTAAAATGGGGGGCTGGAGAGATGGCTCAGCGGTTAAGAGCGCCGTCTGCTCTTCCAGAGGACCCGGGTTCGATTCCCAGCACCCACATGGCAGCTAACAACTGTCTGTAGTTCCAGTTCCAGGCAAATAAATAAAGTTTAAAAAAAAAAAAATTTTTAAAATGACAGACATATTTGTCTGTCTGGATAGTCACCCAGAGTCTTTGTAATGCCATAGTATCTATCTTTAGCCTGTAGGCCTAGAGCTTTTGGCATACCTTTTAGTGAAGTAGGAAATTTGAAGGAGTATTTTGCACATTTTGGCAAAGTCTGTCAGTTGCTTCTTCCTGTATCTTGTAGAATGTTTGGCAGGGTTTTGTTTTGTTTTGTTTCTTTCTGCAAAGCAGGAACTTGAAGGACTGTTTCAGCTTATTTAGGTAAAGTTTAGTGGTCGTTCTTTATGGGTCATGTAGTCTAATTATATAGCAAACTGTCAAGCTGTCAAGGCAAGAACAACTTGGTGCCCAATGGCTAACTGTTGTTACAAAGACAGTAAAGTCCATATGGAGTTTTTTTGAAGCCCATCATCTTCTTGAAGTAGATCAATGCTGCCAGGAACAGACATGTCTCATTATCTAAAAATGTCTTAAGTTTTTAAAATATTTTAAATGTTGTATTTTGTAGGTCTTGGAAGTGTTTGAAAGTTATCTAATTAAAATGTATCTTTGTATATCTAAAAAACCTAACTAGCATGACTATAAGTTTGATTATCATAGATGAGTCACTTTTGTGGTAGGAGCTGAAAGGTGATTAGGAAGAGGGGAGGGAACAGGAAGTGTGGGTGGTATGTAAAAAAACACTTAAATAAAGGTGTCATTTTTTTTCATTTTACATACCAACCCAAGCTCTCTGTCTCTCTGTCTCTCTCTCTCTCTGTCTGTCTGTCTCCTTTTCTCTTGCCCCCATCTCATTCCCTACCCACTACACAGAGGGGAGAAGGCCTCCATTGAGAAGACAACAAAGTTTGGTATACCAAGTTGAGGCAGAACCAAAAATCCCCCCATCAAGGCTCAGCAAGGAATCTTACTATAGGGAAAGATCCAACAATTTATATATATGATCTCCATATAGTCAAACAAATGCACTACACTAGCAAGATCCAGTAAAATAAGATATTTGACAAGTTCCTCACTGGATCTCAAATACATCCCATTCAACCATTTGTTTTCTAGTCTAACAAAGAATTTAAGATTTAAATAGTTTGTGAGAAAATGGCTTACTGAATAAAATGGTTTCTGCATCAGCATGTAAACCAGAATCTGATCCCCTCAACCTGCCTAAAGCCAGCACATCAATAACCCCAGCTCTCCACAGTGAAATCGGGCAGACACAAGAGAGTTGCCAGAAGCTTGCAGGCCAGCCAGCCTAGTGTGTGTAGCAGCAAACAACAAAGAGACCCTATTTGAAACAAGGTGAAAGGAAAGGAGTGACACCCATGATGACCTTCTGACCTCCCCAACCACAGCATAAACACATATAACAATATTCACACACATAAATGTGTGCACATATCATACACACAAAGAAAAATCTGAAATAGGATTTATACATTGAATAAAATAAAGAGAATGTATTATCTGATTATTGGAAGAAATGCATTCTTTCCTCTGTAAAGTAAAAGGCTCTAGAGTAAAACAAAAATAAAAGTTCCACATGATTCTTTTCTGCTTTCTGGTTGAAAACTAAGTTTATAGTCAAATTTTTGAAAGGATTATTTGGAAAGCCAAATAAAGATATGTGCCAAAATGAGCCTCTCTCATTAATAAGTATATTTTCCCAGGTATTTGTGATCATAATAGGATGCTACCTCACTATTATGTCCCTTCTTCATACTATACTGTTGTAGAATATTTCTGGACCTGTTAGTGCCAGATGTTTGGACCTTGCCTGCAGCGGCTTTTCTTCCCAAAGAAATGAATCAGACATTATATTAATTTTTATTGTTTGGCCTATGTCTCAAACACATTATTAGCTAGCTCTTTTATCTTAATTTAACCCATTTCTAGTATTTTACTTGCCATGTGGCTCTGCCCAGCCCATGGCTCACCTGGATTTCTTACATGGCTCTTCATTGTGGGTCAGATGGAGACTGACCAACTCTGCCCTCCTTCTATCTGTCTTTACTCTGTCCACCCACTTCTATGGTGTCTGCATAGGCCAAACCAGTTACTTTATTTACAGCATACAAAGAACATTTCCACCACACTGTACTACTTGTACTGTCAGTCATAATGATGTGTAAAATTTCAAGCAAGACCTCCACAGAAGCTTAATAAAGCTTCAGTTATGTTGGTTCAAATACTCCCTTAATATCTAATAAACTCATCTACTTTATCCTTAATTATTTTCATCTTCCAGCTGTTCTAAGATACCCACATCATCACTATCCCCTCCAACACTGACAATAACAGCAAACCAGAAAAAAAGGGTCATTACATTTAATACATGGAAGTATAACAGAAGTAATAAGGTTTCCCAGAAAGTGAAAGAAAATAGAACTTCAAACATAAAGTATGATCAGCTCCTTATTCAGAGGATCTGAAAACCCCGTTGTCTCCAAACAATAGTAAAGGTGTTGCCTAGACAGGACTTCTCCTATAATCAAATGAATAGCCACCCAAGTGCCATAACAAAACTTATATCCAACAAGGGATAGAGGTAGAGGCAGAGATACATGGCTGAGCACCGGACTGAGCTCCTTGTCCAGCTGATAGCAGGGGAGGAGAGTCTATATGAGGAAGGGGATAGCGCTTATGAGGAAAATTCCCACAGTAATAGTTGACAGGAGCTCTGAGGAGCTTATTGAATTAAGAACAGCAACTGGGGAACCTTCAAGAAAAGGAACTAGGCCCTCTAAGGATAGGCAACTGTCCACCAACATAAGCAGTATGTAGAGCCTCGAGGGGAGGGATCAGACTGTGCTTCTGTGCATAGATTGGCACCTTGGAACCCATTCCCTTCAGAGGAACACCTCAGCCAGTCTTGATATTAGGATGAGGAAATAGGACTTGCCTGGAGTGGATGCTGAGCTAATCTACCTTGGGATTTCTTGCCCTTTTGGGGGATGGAAGGGGGAGATTGGGAGCAGGAAGGCTGAAGGCTGACCAAGAGGGATTGGGAGGGGGAAGAGAGAGAGAGAGCAAGGGGATACATGGGGGTAAAGAACTTTATTTTTTAAATAAATAAAAAAAGAGAAAACCCTTTGTTAGAGCAAATGTGTCATCTCATATGAGAAAAATTAAAAAAAAAATCATCTCCTAATGTCCTTGTTTTTCTCATAGTCACAACCAAAAGAACTATCATCTAAAAGGCAAGAAGGAATTTTTTTAATTGCAATTTTTTGCAAGACTCAAAAAATTTAGAAAAATTTCTGGGTGCTCTCTAGAGCCTATAGGGATGCAGGGATAGATAACTTAATAAGAAACCAGTTTTCTCTATGTTTACAACTTTCTCCACTAGACCGCATTACTTAGTTAAGTGAAAGTTGTAAGAATCTAGATGAGAGGAATAAGCATATGTTCACAATCCCTTATCCATGACTGTAAAGTCCAAAGTGTCCTGAAAACTATATTTTCTTTTCATTCTTTTTTTGCTACAAAACAAAGGCCTTACATGAATTAATCTATACTGTATGTTTATTAAAAGTAGAGTAAATATACTATGGCTTGTGATATGAATCTATTCTGGTGAAAAATGAGTACTACATTGGAGTTAAGATGCATTAGAATTGTTACATGTACTTTGAAAATTTGAATTCAGAATCATATCTGGCTTAAGTGCCTTTCATAAGCAATTATAGATTCAAAGTAAGCATCTATGCAATTTGAAATTTGGACAAAAATATTAATTTTCATAAGTTTTAAATTTTCAGAGACTATGCTACAGATATATTGAAAATTGAAAAGTAACACAGAGAGCCAGTAGGCACTGTATAGAGACCCAGGTAAACATAACTCATTCATTCATAGCCACCTCCCTTCTCAAGACTTAGTCATACTCCTTGACCAAATGATTGAAGGCACAAGATTGGAGGTGACAAGCAGAGGGGCTGAGCTGGAGATTTTATCCCCAAATACCAAATAGAGAAAATTGAGATGTCAGTCATGCTATAAATTATCCCCATCCTGGTTATATAAACATCTCTACTAAAAAAAGGAAGACTCAGTCAACAAACTAACTCCAGGTTCACAAATCTCAACACATAAATAAAAACAGGAAAAAACAAATGACAGAACTTACACAAAACAATAAAAATCTCATAGTAAGGGCCCCTACTGAAAATTACTTGGAAACTCTCCCAGACAAAATTTAAAAGAATTATGACTATGGCCAAGCAACTCAAAGAAAACAAAGATAAAAAGGTAAATTAAATGAGGAATTCAATCCAAGATATTTAAATGTAGTTTATATTTTTAAAGAAATCCCCAAAGGAAATCATTCCAGAAATGAAAAGCCCAATAAACCAAATAAAAACCTCAGTAGAAAGCATCACTTGGAGAATGAATCATAGTAAAACCAGGAAGCTAGAGATGGAAAAAAGTGTAAAGAAATTGGGTCAAAAAGTAAATACCAGTGAAAAACATACATTAAAGACTTTAGAGACACAGTGAAAAAACATAACCCACAATTATGGACAGAGAAGAGAGAGAGAGACTAGAGGCATAGAGAACATTTTCAGTAAAAGCACAGAAGAAAATTCTAAAATCTGAAGAAAGGAATGCCTTCTATGTATAAATTTCCCATGAGATTATAGCTGAGTATTTAAAACAAGGAATGAAGAAAGTCTTACAAGTTGCGTGAGGATAATGTCAAGTTCATTTGCAAAGTCAGGTTCAACAAAGTAACACTGAATTATTCAATAGAAATCTGAAAATCCAGAAGGGGCTGGAAGGTTATATTCTGTGTCCTGAAAGATCAGAAAAAAATTATAACTATTAGAACAAATGAAGCCTTTCCATGACCATAAAAGACTAATAGATCCTACAACTACTAGCCAACCCTACAGAAAATACTGGAAAGAATCCATCAATATGAAAAGGGTAAACATGCTTAGAAAGTTCTGGACAACAAATAAACAATGACAGTGCAGGTAATCAAAAAATTAAGAAAACAACAAAATTATGGTAACAAATACTCATATTTTAAATAATTACTGATTATCAATAGTCAATTAATGGTCAATTACTGATTTTCTATAAAAAGGTACAAAGCTTTGATTATTAAATAAAAATGTTCTATCATTTTGTTGCTTCCCAGAAACACACAACACATATCGCTATCTCTTTTGAAATGTAATGTATATTCTGTTTCATTTTATGTTTGAAGAGGATAATTTTGACAAGCCCATGAGTTTAGCCCCTTCCTTTCCTTACAAGTGTGATGCTTTCAACTACAAGTCATGAATACACAATCAATAATCACCTAGAAGAGAATATCAGTGAGGCCTTGTTTGAACTCAGTTAGCCTGTTGTCATAACTGAGAGAAAATTTTTTCTTTTTAACTTTTATTTTTTACTTCATTAGTTTTAATTTATGTGCTTGCATGTCTATATGTGCAGACATACATGCATGTGTATGTGTGGGTATGCAATACCTGTGGATGTGTCCATAGGCCAGAAGATGATAGCCTCTGAAGCTGATGTTACAAGCAGTTGTATGAGTTGTTTATAATGGATGTTAGGAAATGAGCTCAGCCATCTGGAAGAATAGAGAACTCTTTTCAACACTGATCCATCTATAATGCCATAGTGAGATTTTCTTTTTTTTTTATTTTCAGAATATGAAAATTTATTATTGTATTTCTATTGTCGAAATTTAGGATCTTGGTCTTTCCTTCTTGCCTTTGTACATGGCCAAAAGGGACACATTGGCCACTTTGACAACCTTAAAGCGGACTCCAGGAATATCACCTACAGCATGTCCTTTCTGACCAAATCTAGCCACCAGAACTTCATCATTTTCCTCAATGAAGTTCAGGCAGCCATCATTGGGCACGAATGCTATGATCTTCTTGCCATTCATGATGAGCTGCACCCTCACACACTTCCGGATAGCGGAGTTTGGCTGCTTGGCTTCAACCCCTACTTTTTCCAGCACAATTCCCTTTGTGTGGGAGGCACCTCCAAAAGGATTGGCCTTTAGGGCTGTGCCCAAGTGGGCTTTCTTATATTGTTTATCATGCCACTTCTGGTCCCGTCGGTGACTGCGGAGCTTTCTGGCAGTTCGGAGACCACGATACTTGTCCATCTTGCCGGTGCCACGGGCCCGAGAGAAAATTGAGATTTTCTTAATTGGATTAATTGAGGTAGGAAGACCTAATCTGACCATAAGTGCACCATATCCTGGGCTGGCCCTGAACAAATACACGTTTACTTATCAATCTTAAATATAACTCCAAATTATTTCTCTAATCAGACTTTCATTTTCATTTGATCCACCACACTCTTCACACTTCTTTTTCCCACTTCTAATCTATGTCGATGACTTGTTATAAATTGGTGAGACAACTTGATATCTTAAAACCATACACCTAGGACTGCTATTGACAGCCAGTATTCTCATTTCAGAAAGATTTCTATACTCCTCTTTTTACTGATAGTCAAACACTGACTGTTCTCCAAACACATTACCCATTAAAGACTAAAATTTTTAATATTGGTCATGGACAATATTTACCTTCAAAATCTTGTGTTTTCACATCTGTAAAGAGATTGTTACAGTAGTATTAAAATAGTAAGCCCAAACCCTGGTCTGTTCTGCTTGTGTTTTTATATGTAAAATGGGAAAGTACCTTTAAGACCTAAGTCCCAGTGATTTATAACATGAGACTTGCTGGAATTTATATTGGATTTTAGATCAAGGCTTGGCAATGTTAATCTTGGCTGTTCATACATTTTCACTCCTCATTTCCAAGCTCACAACAGTACTCATGGATAGAAAGGCTGTCAGACCCTGGAACCCCAGATACGTGGGATATACTACATAAAATTAAGCTCTAGTCATGCATGAGGGATTCAAGATCCATAATTGATCATCAGCTTCGAGAATTAATTAGAATCTGAGATAAAACATTTCATGTTTTAAAGATAAAGAGGGGATATGCTCAGTGATTAAAGAAATGGCTCATAAATCTCCTTTGTAAATTCTTTTGGTTTGTGCTGTTCTACAAGGAAATCATTATAAGAAGCTGAAATGGCTCAGTGATTCAGAGCATTGGCTGCTCTTCCAGAGAACCAAAAGTTTGATGCCCAGCACTCACAGAGCACCTCACAACTATCTTCTTTTTAATTTTTTTATTTATTTATTTGCCTTGGTATTTGCCTGGAACCGGGAACTGGAACTACAAACAGCTGTGAGAGGTGCTGGGAACTGAACCCTGATCTTATGGAAGAGCAGTCAGTGCTCCTAACTGCTGAGCCTATCTTTAGAATCCAGTTCCAGGACATCAAACCATCTCTTCTGGCCTCCACAGTTCCTAAGCATGCATATGGTACACAGACATGTATGCAAGCAAAATACCAATATGCATATAAAATAACTTTAAAACATAGCTTTAAGAAAACCATTATGAGCTTGACAGGAATGCCAGTTACACATGAGTTTTCTTTCTGTGGGTTTTAGAAGCCAGGCATATCAATCTGAGTTACTTGTAATCTAAACTCTTTCTCCATTTCTAAAGGTTTCTTTCCCTTCCACCTCTACTGTTTTGTTTAAGTCAGGAAATTTCAGTAACAAAAGAAGATCTATTTAGATATCAGGCAGACTGACCCAGGAGCTGAGACTGCCAAACAGCCCTTCATTGAGCTTGCTTTTCATCACAGTTTTAAGTACCTTCTTATCTGTCTTTCTGACGAAAGATAAAGGGTATTCTGGACCCATGGATGAGGTAACACTGCTAGTTATGAACAATACCCTAGAATCTCTGGCAAGTTTGCAGTACAATCCATCAGTAAATCCAGACAGACTTCCCCAGGCTTGCTTTGATAAGAATGGAAGTTCATTTGGTGCAGTGGAACAAGCTAAGGCTGAGCTCCCTTGGCACACTGAGTTGTGACCTTTCAACCTTGAACATAGGCAGGATGAGAAACAGAAGAAATGCTCTTGGCAGTTTTCCAGTAATAACTTATTTAAGAGTATGCTTAATTTAAGATTTTTTTTACTATATTTATTTACTTGGCAAGACTCTGAATTCCATAAAAGCAGAAGCCAGCCCATCTGCCAGAACATATTTGATGGATTATCTGTCCAAAATACAACATTCTAATAAGTATCAGCACTTTTGGTCAGGTTGGGCAGAAGATTAAAAAAAAAATCTAGATTTAGAAGTCATTGTTGTATTGCTATATAAAAGAGAAGTGCCAGCCTGTAAAGCTATAAATAGTAAAGAAATTAAGGCCAGAAGGCCAGGGATAAAGGGTCGTCAAAGTGAAGTCCTATCAGTGAGGTGCTGGAACTCTTTATGGTATGGAATAGATCACTTAGAAATGGGCCAAGGTGAAGTTAGAGTGAGTTAAGCAACTGTACTTTATCAGAAAGAGACTTCACATGGGCTGTGGATTCAGACCGGCAGTAGATCACGTGCTTAGAAGGATTCCTTCTATCAGTAAAAGTCCATGTGAAAAACATTACAAGTTAAGAGAACCTCACCCTTGCACTGGCTTCTGCTAATGAAGTCTCTGAATTTCCTGATATAAAACAACTCTCGAAACAACAAATAGTAAGCAGTGATGTTTATCTAGCTCACGGTATAAATTTGCACGAATAATCCAACAATTTCACCTTCCTAAGTCTGTACTTATTTAATATGAAAGATTTTTATTAAAAATGCCATATTTAAAAATTTTCATGATGTTTTTAATTTTGTGGTTATAAACTGTTCTGTACCTGAGAGGTTTCATACCACAAAACCCCAGATTCCTACATAAAACCACATGCACATATCTAGACAGAGAAAAAGACAGACATGCATGCATACACTACACTACACTCATGTCCACACATACAATCAATTAAAGCCTAAGTGGAAAAGATAAAAAATATATTGAAAAAGAACTTTTGAGAGAGGGTCTTATTATATGGCTCTAACTGACTTACAGCTTGCTGTGTAGATCAGAAAAAAATTACTAACATTTCTGTGGCAGGATCTTCTAAAAAAACTATAAAGAAAATATCAAAACTACAAACATACCACAAACAATAATAAACTTATATTGAAAGAACTTTAGTCAATACTTAACAAAGTTTCAAGGCAGATGACAAATGGCAGATGTTTCAAATTTCTCAAAGTATTAGATAAATGAGCAAGAAAATAAAAATGTTGCTGGGATGAAAATATAAAAGCTAAAAATCATGAGTAAGAAGAAATAAGAAAAGGTAAAGAAAGAAAAAAGAAAATCAAACACATTTTAAAAATCTGAAACCACTGATCATTTCTCATGAGCTAAATATAATTAAAACAGATTGCCACTTAGCACCCGATAAACAGCATAGAAAGCTATATAATGTTGTGTGCTGGAGGGAATTCAAGTATATGGGACCCTTCTGAATGTTGATGTGAAAACTCATGTTGAAGATCAAATCTGTTGAGGTTGGAGAGAAAACTCAGTGGTTAAGAACATTAGCTGTTCTTACAGAAGACCAGTGTTGAATTCCCAGAACCCATGTGGCATCTTACAACGGCTTGTAACCCCAATTCCATAGAATCTGACACCCTCACACAGATATACATGCAGGAAAAATACCAGGCAATGTTCATGTAATAAAAACTAATATATTTTTTTAAAAAAAAACATCCTGTCAAACAAAAAAGATCAGATCTCTTCCATATGTAAGTTGGATGGAAAGGTCAGCATTACTGTAAGATCAGCAGTTCTTTTGTAAACACATTAAACATCCTCTTTGTCAGGGACTCAAGGAAATACAAGGATGTTCAGGGAAATGTGTGGATTGGTTGTGCTGAGCATCCAGACAATGGCCAGGTGATGATAGCATGGAGTACCACTTGTTGGTTAAAAGGAATGAATTCTTTGTTCCCAAACAGGACTGTTGATTCTTACTTTTTAGTGAGACAAAGTTGAAATTTCCTAAGAAACAGAATCTAATATAGATTTAAGTATAAGCATTGGGAGGGAGATGAATATAAAATAAAAATAGCCTAGAATGGACAAGGACTTATTTAAAAAAAAAGGCAGAGTCTACTCATTAGTGGAATTGTAAAACAAAGTGAGTGTGTTTTTGTATGAGTATATATGTATGTATGTGTATGAGTGTGTATGTGCTCATGGGTCACAAATGTACACACTTGTTCTTGTGAATAGATAAGTGTCCACATGGGTAAATCTATTTGAAGGTGTCATCTACCTTAATTTTCTTTTCTTTCTTTCTTTTTTTTTTCCTTTTAGACAAACTATCTCACTAGCCTGTAGTTCAAGTAGGCTAGACTGGTTGGCCTGTGAGTCCTGAATTATAAGCTACAAACATGTTCTTCCACACCTAGTATCTATGGAAATTCAAGGAATCATACTCAGCAACTCAGGCTTTCAGAACAAGCACTTTACTTGACTGAGCTACCTCTCCCTACAAAGCCATAATTTCAATGAAAAAAACTTTGAAAAATATAGGTTGTTTTGAATAGAAAACATTTCAGAAGTTAAAAGTACAGCTACATGATGTGTCCACATGCTTATTTTTTTCCAAAACACACAAAAAGTCTGGAAGGCTGTCTGTGGATACTAGAGTAATGATTAAAAGAAAATATCACAGAGACTATATAGATAAACATATTAATTTAAAAAAAACAGAAGCATGGAAGAATGGAAGGAAAATCACATATTCAAAAAAGATACAGAAAATACCTTTTCAGAAACACAGTCTGATCCCAGGCCTCAAGGCTCTACATATTGCCCATGCTAATCAACTGTTACCTATCCTTGGAAGATCTAGCTCTTTGTCCTATGATTCCACGGGGGCTGTTCTTCATTCAGTGAGTTCTCCAGAGCTCCAGGTAGCCATCTCTATGAGACTAGTCTTCATATTCCCTATCTCTTTGCCCATAAAGACTTTTCTCCCTCACTCTTCCAGCAGTAAGGGGAGCTTGGCCCAGTGCTCATCCATGGATCTTGGCCTCGACCTCCATTTATTGTTGAGTGTAAGTTCTGTGATGACACTTAGGTTAGTTATTCATTTGGTTATAGGGGATGTCCTGTTTAGACGTTCCCTCCATTATTGGGTGGGGACCTATCCAGGGACATCCTGTGGGTTCTTGGGGGTTTCCCTAGCACCCAGTCTCTTTCCAACCCCATATTGGTGTCCTCTATCAAGATATCCATCACTTTTTTTCTCTCTCTTTGTTGCTCCTCTCACTCGATCATCTCCTTCTCTCATGATTTGTTCCCACCTCTCCTTGGTCACTACCTATTATGGTCCCAATTTGCTAATGAGATCTTCTCTATTTTCTCTTCCTAGGAGAATCTCTAGATATCTCAGTTAAGTTTCTTCTAATTCCAAGCTGTTTAGGGGTTGTGTTTTGCAGTGTGGGTATTCTTTGCTTTTTTGTCTAAAATCCACTTATGAGTGAGTACATACCATGACTATATTTCTGGGCTTGTGATACCTCACTCAGGAGGCTATTCTCCAAATCCATCCATTTGCCTGCAAATTTTAGGATGTCATTTATTTTACTGCTGAATAATACTCTATTGTGTAGATGTACCATTCTTCAGTTGAGGGATATCTATCTAGGTTGTTTCCAGGTTCTTGCTATTATAAATAGTACTATGAACAAAGTTGAGCTAATGCCTTTGGGGTGTAGATGTGCATTCTTTGGGTATATTCTCAACAGTGATATTGCTGGATCATAGGGAGACTGAGTCACAATTTTCTGAGGAATCACCATAATGCATTCCAGAGTGGCTATATGAGTTTACACTCCCACCAATATCCTTGCAGCCCATTCCTTGCAGAGGAGTGCCTAATCTAACCTTGATACTGGGATGAGAAAGAAAATGGGACCTTCCTGGAGTGGATGTGCCATGCTGAGTTGACCCACCTTGGGACTTCCTGCCCTTTTTGGGGAGGGACTGTGGGGTGGGGTGGGGGAAGGATGAAGGCTAAATGTGAGGAATTAGGAACAGGGAAGGAAGGGTGAGCAGGAAGATACATGAAAGAAAAGATCTTTTTTTAATAAAAGAAAAGCACATTTTAGCTAGAAAAAAAGAAAGAAAATATGTTTTCTCTTTGGGTGACTCATTTTGCTTTATGTTTCTAGATTATGAGCGACCACAAAATTCCAGTGTAGCATTTACATAAACCAGAACCTCTTTGGCAACTTGTCATTTGGAACATAGCTACTCTCTTATCTTATCATTGTATATTATGCATTCGTACAATTCAGACATCAACAACAGGAGCAAGAAGATAGTGGGACGGGCTTGTTAACACTGGAGAGGAAAGTTAACTATATTGAATAATTAGTGCTTTATAAATACAGAAATGGCTGGGG
Source organism: Sigmodon hispidus (assembly GCA_004025045.1). Lineage (NCBI taxonomy): Eukaryota > Metazoa > Chordata > Mammalia > Rodentia > Cricetidae > Sigmodon > Sigmodon hispidus. The sequence goes on along the minus strand of PVIH01008349.1, from coordinate 72,492 downwards.
AAATTGCTCAGTGAGTAATAGCTTGTTGTACAAGTCAAGAACACACCTGAGTTTGATCTCTAAAACCTTTGTAGAAAGCCATGTGCAGTGGTATGCAATTTCCATCATAGCACCAGAGTGGTGGAGACAGGATTCTTGGTGCTCACAGACCATCTAGCCTACCCTAATAGGCAAATTCCATGCCCCAAAGAAGCCCTGACTCAAAAATAAAGTATTCAGTGTTGCTGGAAAAGGAGCCTATGAAATTGTTCCTTGTCCTTCATACACACTCATGTATACTGCACACAAATGTATACACACAAAGAAAATTCCATGGAAAACACAACAAGTAATATCAACTGGAATGTTCTATTTTTACTTTTTTCTCCAGTAATTTTTTAAATTTCATTTTTTATTCATTTTTTTCTGAACCTTACATCACTCATATTGATTCCACTCACTTCTCCTTCCCTTCCCATTCACCCTTTATCCTTGAAATGCCCACCAAGATAAAACAAGATAAAATTTAAAAGAAAAGAGATTTAAAAAGAAAAAGAAAAGAAAAATATTTCATTGTGAAATCTATATGCCACACAGTAAGTCACACGGTCTTTTAATCCATATGTTGTTACTTGCAAGTGTTCATTCCAATGAGTCATTGGTCTGGTTTGAGGTCTCTGACTTTTGCCATGTCATCAATACTGGATCTTTCCTGGGGTTCCTCTAGGATATCCTGTTGTCCTGTGTCATGGAGATATGCAAGACTGTTGTTGCATATGCTCCAGAAGTTCACAGATGGGGTGGATAATGGGATGGGCTAATTCATAACTCTGGTTCTGGGTCTGAGTTGTTGCTGGGTTGGTCAGCAGCTCTTCTTTATCCTCAATACCAGGGATAGTCTAGTATTGAACTGGCTAACTCACCCTATGAAGTAACCATAAAGGTACAGGTCAATTTTTTTTCTCATGTTTTTGGGGTCGGCTTGCTCACATCTATACCCCCAGGACCAGCTCTTCTGTGTTGCATAGAGGAGGTGTAGAAGGCACTTTAGTGTTGCAGCTAATGAGAGGGGCAGGGCTAGCTCTTTTACGATGGTGACCTCAGGGACTGTTCTCCCACCGGCCACAGGCCTCAAGGAGCATGGGGGAAAGGGCTTCTCTCCCTTGGCCACAATATCACATGGTAAATAAGAAGTGGGCCTTAGTCTCCCACACTCACATTCTCGGGCCAGTTCATCCTTGCCTTTATCAATGGGGACAACTTTACTGTGTTACCCTGGTAAAGTGAAAGGTTCAGTCTTCCTAATTCTGAATCTGGTGAGAGTTAAGGTCAGATCTCTTATCTACCACAGGTGACAAAGGGCATGGTGGGAGGGCATCTTTCCCTCTCCCTCAAGTTCACATAGGAGACAAGGGGTGCAGGACCAGCTCTCCCACTCTCACAACTTCAGGACAAGCTCATCTGTGCCCCCAACAGCAAAGTTAGCTCCATTACTATGCCCAGGTAAGGTGCAAGGCCTGCTCTTGTGAGTTGTAGGCACAAGGCGCAAAGGGTCCAGGACAGCATCTCTCCCCTGCACATGCTTCATAACAGGGGATATCTAGGCTTAGCTATCCAACACTTATGCTCTTGGGGTTGGCTAACATGCACCATCACCAGCAGGGTGATGCTCAGGTAAAATTCAGGGTCTGTTTACCCAAGTCCTATAGCCAATGAGATGCTGGGCAAGCTCAATAGTTTTCCTGAGCTCAGGGATAGCTCTCCTGCCTGCCACAGCTGGTGTATAGGAGGGATATCTCTCCATTTTTCACACCATCACGTGACAGAAGAGGGGCAGGGTCAAATCTCCTCTACTCACATTCTCATAGCCAGATTGTCCTGCACCATCTTCAACAGGGTGAGCCCCATTACATTGCCTAGGTGAGGGGAAGGGCCTGCTCTCCCTAGTGCTTCAGTTGGTGAGGGCCTAGGCCATTTTTCTTGTCTGCCATAGGTGGTAAGGAACATAGAGGGAGAGGACATTTTGTCCTTCCCCTCACTACCACATGACAAACAGGAGGAGGTGATGGGACTAGCCCTCCTACTCTCATGCCCTCAGGGCCAGTCTTGCCTGTTCCTACCAACAAGATCAGCTGTGTCATGCTGCCTAGATGAGGTTAAAGTATAATAGAAAGTTTTTGGCCTGTTCAGCCTAGTCCCAAGGTCCTGACCTAACTGCCACTGCTTAGACACCCCAAAATGACTTAGACACTTATATTAATTTTATGATGCTCAGCCTATGGCTCAGGCATAGTGAGCTCTTGCATCTTAACCCATTTCCATTAATCTGTCCTGCCATGTGAACCATGGCTTACCTGATTCTTTACATCTTGCTTTTCAGGGAGCTGGATCAAGTCCTTTTTGACTCTACCTTCCTTCTCCTCTCTATTCTTGGATTTCCTCGCCTACTTCTAAGATGCTTGCCATAGGCCAAGATATTCATTTATTAATAATACTCACAGCATACAGAAAGACATCTCATCATCATCATGAAAGACCTGTCTACTCTTTTCAGTGCTCAGCCAGTAAGGCATAGAATCAATTCTCCCTAGTGTTACAGCCAGTGAGGGGTGGACCCAACTCTATGCAGCCCTGTCCTCTTGGCCTTTAGTGGTAACAGGAGCCAAGGACATCAACATAGAATTTGGCTGTAGCAAGGACACAGATGCAAATATGTCCCTTGCCCATAGCTCTGGCCTGAACAGCACCTAGGGCCCAGGTGGCAAGCAGAACCCCCCACTGCAGCATGTTCCTTACTAACTTCATGTCTTTCTTTCTGCTCTTTCTGCAGGACAGCAACAAGTCTCTCTCCCTTTCACAACCCATCATATTTGTGTTCACCATAATAGAGCTCATCATTTACAGGGTGAACTTGTATTTTCTATTCCAAGCCCAGAGCAGAGAGACTCAGACCAGCATGTGGATTTTGTCTCTCACTCAGGCGTACTGGTGCTATATAGGTTCCTGTCTTCTATATCTGAACTGGCAAGACTATTTTGTCAGGAGAACATAATGGTGCCCGACTGTAGCTAGATAATTATCACGGGGAAATGATTGATAATGTTAGTATTTATTCAAAGCAACTTATGGCAATACTGGAAAAAAATGCTAGAATAATCAATCCACTTGCCAGACAGAATGGTTTTTCTGTTCAGGCAGTAAGAAAGCAGAGTATTATGGTCCTGAACCAGAGCTTTGAGCTGTTCCCAGCCATGCCAGCATTATAGCTGTGCTACAGGCATTATGTTCTTAAATTTACTTCCTGTGTCTAGTGTGACTGCACCTTTAGGGGATTCTGAAAGGAAAAATTGAGGTTAATTGTCAAGTCCTTGGAGAGGTAGCTATATCATTAGTTGTCTAGTCTTTACATGATGGAAAGTGCAGGGCTTGCCTCAATTCTAAATAGAGTAGTCTATGAGGCTGGATCATATCAACTAGTCACCTCAAAATTGTCCTGAGCATTTTGTTGTCCAAAGCCTATCTCTGGTTGTTGTTTGTCAGCCTAGTGGTATTGTCATAATCCATATGAACTTATTGTTGTAGGGCCCCATCATCAATTGTAGACTTCGGAGACTGCAATAGGTCAGATTATTCCTTTTCTTTTTTTTTTAACTGGGACTCAATTGTTTTCTTTTTATATTTAGTAAATAAAGCCCTTTTTAGTCTTTATATCCCCTTACTCTCCCTCCCTTCCCCCTCCCAATCGCTTCCTGTCTGCCTTCAGCCTCCTTTCTCTTCATCCTCCCATCCCCTCCTCATAAAAAGGTAAGAACTTCCAAGGTGGATCAGCTCATCATCTACACCAGGCAGGTTTGAATTCCTTATCCTAATGTCGTAACTGGATTAGATGTTCCTCTGGAAAGAATAGGCTCTGAAGTGGCAGCCTATGCACAAAAACAGTCTCACCCCTCCCCTCGAGGCTCTAAATACTGTCCATGTCAGTGAACAGTTGCCTATCATTAGAGGGCCTAGTTCATTTTCTTGAAGGTTCCCAGTGGCTGTTCTTAATTTCCTGAGCTCTCAAGAGCCCCAGCCAGCCATCACTGTGGAAATTTTAATCTTAAGCCCTGTCTTCTTGCTCATATAGATTTTCCTCACTTACTCTCAGCAGGACCAGGAGCTCAGCTGAGTGCTCAGCCATGTATCTCTGCCTCTACCTCTATCCATTGTTGGATGTAAGTTCTGTGATGGCACTTGGGGTGGCTATTCATTTGATTACAGGAGAAGTTCTGTCTAGGCCATCTCTTCACTATTGGTTAGAGAGCTAGGCAGGCATATCCTGTGAGTTCTTGTTTGTTACCCTAGCACCTGCTCTATTTACAATCCCACATTGGCTTCCTTTATTAAGATCTCCATCTCTTTTTTCCTCCCTTATTGTTGCTCCTCTCACTCAATCATCCCCTTTTCTTGTAATTTGTTCCCACTCCTTCTTGGTTGCAACCACTTATGCTTCCAATTAGCTAAGGAGATCTCTATTTTAGCTTCCTAGGGGACTTGCTAGACATGTGTCTTAAGTTCCTTCTGATCCTAAGCTCTTCAGGGGTTGCAGTTTGCAGTTCGGGTGTTCTTCAGTTTTTGTCTAAAGTGGACTAATGAGTGAGTACATCCCCTCCTTATCTATCTGGGCTTCTGATACTTCACTCAGGAGAATATTCTCCAAATCCATCCATTTGCCTGAAAATTTTAGAATATCACTTTTTTTCTTTTAACTGCTGAGTAGTACTCCATTGGGTAGATGTACTACAGTTTGTTAATCCATTTTTCAGTTGAGGGGCATCTAGGTTGTTTACAGTTTCTTGCTATTACAAATAATACTGCTATAAACATAGTTGAACTAATGACTTTGGAGTATGAATGTGAGTCCTTAGGGTATATGCCTAATAGTGATATTGCTGGATCCTTGGGGAAATTGATTTTGAGTTTTCTGAGAAACCACAACACTGCATTCCAGAGTGGCTGAACAAGCTTACACTCCCACCAAAAATGGAGGAGTGTTCCCCTTGGTCCGCAAACTTTCCAGCATAGGTTGTCATCTGTGTCTTTTATCTTCTCCAATCTAACAGGTATCAGGTGGTATCTCAAAGTTGTTTTGATTTGAATTTCTCTGATGGCTAAAGATGATGAGCACTTTTTCAATTGCTTTTCATCCATTTGTAATTCTTCTGCTGATAATTCCCTTTTTAGTTATGAACCCCATTTTTTAATTGGGTTATTCAAACTTTTGGGCTCTAGATTCTTGAGATCTTTATATATTTTAGAGATCAATCCTCTATCACTTGCAGGGTTGGTGAAAATCTTTTCCCATTCTGTAGGCTGTAGTTTTGTCTTTTGACATGTCCTTGGCTTTACAGAAGCATTCCAGTTTCAGAAGATCCCACTTATTGATTGTTGATCTTAGTGTCCTTGCCACAGGTGTTATATTTAGGAAGTGGTTGCCTGTGCCAATTCGTTAGAGGGTATTTCCCAATGTTCATGAGGGAATGTGGTCTGTAATTCTCTTTGTTGCATCTGTGAGTGGCTTGGGTATGAGAATTATTGTGGCCTGATATAAAGAGTTTGACAATACTTCTTCAGTTTCTACTATATGAAACAATTTGAGGAGTATTGATTTTAGTTCTTCTTTGAATGTCTGGTAGAATTTGGCACTGAAACCATCTGGCCCTGAGCTTTTTTACTTGGGAGACTTTTAATGACATCTTAAATTTCCATTGAAATTATAGGTCTATTTATGTCTTTAAACTGATCTTGATTTAATTTTGATAAGTGCTACCTATCTAGAAAGCTGTCCATTTCTTTTAGGTTTTCCATTTATGTGGAATATAGATGTTTCAAAATATGACCCTGTAATTCTTTGGATTTCCTGGGGGTCTGTTGTTATGTCCCCCTTTTCACTTCTGATTTTGTTAATTTGAATATTTTCTCTGTGTCTTTTTGTTAGTTTGGATAAGTGTTTGTCTATATTGTTGACTTTCTCAAGGAAGCAACTTTTTGTATTCTTCTTTATTTCAATTGTATTGATTTAATCTCTAAGTTTAAATATTTCCTGCCATCTATTCCTTCTAGGTGAGGTTGCTTCTAATTGTTCTAGGGTTTTCAGCTGTGCTGTTAGGTCTCTTGTGTGGGATTTCTCTAATCTTTTCATGTAGGCATCTAGTGCTATGAATTTTCCTCTTAAGACTGTTTTCATTGTGTCCCATCTGTTTGCGTAAGTTGTGAATTCATTTTCATTAAATTCTAGGAAGTCTTTTAATTCTTTCTTAATTTCTTCCTTGACCCACAGGTGGTTCAATTGAGTGATGTTTGGTTTCCATGAGTTGGTAGGCTTTCTGTGATTTTTGATGTTATTGAACTCTAACTTTAGACCACGGTGATGTGATATGGTACAAGGAGTTATTCCCATTATTTGTATCTGTTGATATTAGATTTATGACCACATATGTGACCAATTTTAGAGAAAGCTTCATGGGGTGCTGAGAAATATGTATATTCCTTTGTGTTTGGGTGGAAGGTTCGGAATATATCTGTTAAGTTCATTTGGGTCATAACTTCTGTTAGATTCCATATTTCTCTGTTGAGTTTCTTTCTAGTTGACCTATCCAAGGGTTAAAGTGGGGTACTGAAGTTTCCCACTATTTGTATGTCAGGTTTGATATGAGGTTTAAGCTGTAGCAGTGTTTCTTTTACATATGTAAGTGTCCTTGTGTTGGGGCATAAATATTCAGGATTGAAACTTCATCTTGGTAGATTTTTCCTGAGATAAATAAGTAATGTTCATCCTGATCTCTTTTTATTGACTTTAGTTTGAAGTATATTTTGTTAGATATTAGAATGGCTACACCAGCTTGTTTCTTAGGGCCATTTGATTGAAGAATCTTTTCCCAACCCTTTACTCTGAGCCTGTGTCTGTCTTTGTGATTGAGGTTTATTTCTTGTATGCAGCAGAAGGATGGCTTCTGTTTTTGTATACATCATGCTAGGTGTCTTTTCATAGGGGAATTGAGTCCTGATATTAAGGAATACTAATGACCAATGACTGTTCTTTCCTGTAATTTTTGGTGGTAGCTTATTTATTTTTCCTTTTGGCAAGCAGAATTTTTTGTGGGTCTAAGCTATTTGGTGTTCTTTGGGCTTCTTGTATCTTTATAAGTACTTCCTTCTTTAGGTTGGGGAAGTTTTCTTTTATGATTTTGTTAAATGTATTTTCTGTGCCTTTGAGCTGTTATTCTTCTTCTTTGATTCCAATTATTCTCAAGTTTTACCTTTTCATGGTATCGCAGATTTTCTGAACATTTTGTGTTACGACATTTTTGGTTTTAGTGTTTTCTTTAACTGATGTATCTATTTCCAATATTGAATCTTCCACTCCAGAGATTCTCTCTTCCATCTCTTGGATTTTGTTGGTTATGCTTGAATCTGTCGTTCCAGTTCTTTTCTTCAGGCTTTCTCTTTTTAGCTTTGCCTTGGTTTGTGCCTTCTTTTCTTGCTTCTATTTCAATTTTTAATTCCTGGAGTAATGTTTATTTCACTAGTTTGTTTTCTTGTTTTATTATGAATAAAGAAGTCACATTTTCTATCCCTGTACATCCTTAATCAAGGTCCCTTCCCCCTCCCACCATATCAGGTCATTCTTTCTTCTCCACATCTCCCCATCCCCCACCATGGGCAGGCGATCCCAAGGTTCCAAGGTTCTTCTGGTGGTTTCTTGTTGATCTTTGTGGTGTTATATATATTCTTGCACTGGCATCTGCCCATTGTTTCCTCAGTTCACTCTTGGTCAGCTCTTGGTTGGCTCTTTGTCAGTTCTAGGCCTGGGGGCTCTTAGTCAGCTATGTGTTCAATGGCTCAGCTGGTCCTGTGCAGTCACAGTCTGAGGAAGCCAATTGCAGTTTGTTCAGGGGGTGGCCCAAAGAGGCTGTTTCCTGTCTCCAGGCTGGGGCTTGGAGAATGGCATATCTCTGTTTGGCCTGAGGGAAGAGATAGCCCTCATCTCTTAGTTGTGTGTCCAAAGGCTCAGCTGCTCTTGTGCAGTCACAGTATGATGATGCCAGTTGTGGTTTGGGCAGGGAGAGGCCCACAGCAGCTGTGTTTTGCTGGAACTCAGCCTTTGGGGTACTCTCTCTGCTCTTACCTGTGTGTTCAGGGGTTCAACTCCTCCCATGCAGTGCCAGATTATTCGTTTGCTTGGTAATTCTTTTTTTTATAGTTATCCCTTCTTCTTTGGATGCTTATTTGCACAAAAGTTTATATTTTCCTTAATAAATAAAAACAAAACACTGCAACAATCCTAACTTTGAGAAGTTTCTGAATCTAAACTTTATCAATTTTGATTTATGGTTTCTTCTGATTTTTTATTCTCTGTTCTACAGCTGTTCTGTTATCCATAGCAATTTTTTTTTACAATAGACATTAGATTCTTTAATACCTCTGGGAAGGAGTTTTTTCCAAGATGCTAGGAAATTACTGAATTAATTTAATGCAGGGGCCTGTGAGCAGCCCTCAGGGTATTTCTTGATGGTAAAGGCAAAGGTTACCATGTCTATCTCTTGTTTATTAGTCCAATGTATGACTTTGCCACATCTTTCTCATAATCCAGAAGATAGGGAGAGTCTGTTGGTATTACTCTTAGGAAAAATATTTTCTAGGAATTTTCTGTTTACAGTCTCTTTTTAAGTGACCTGGCTTACTGTGATTATAACATTTTAAAATTTGATTTTTCTTCAAACCTCTGGAAATTATCTCTTCTATCCAAGCATTATTATAGTTATGACATTAGATAATAATAGCGTCACAGATTTATTTCTGCAAGGGTGCTGACCTTGCCTTTTATGGCCTAATTATCCATTCATGTTGTGCCTTAGCATTTTCAAAATCCAAATATTCAATTATCATTTGTATGCATAGCTTTTAAATTTGGTATTATTCTACTTAATGCTGAAGTCAATGTTTATAAGAAATAAGTAAAAGTTTCTTTTGGATCCTGTATAAGTTTTGTAAATAACTCAATTTTCTTTCATAATACTTGAATTCTATCCCAAGTATTCAGGGCTGTTGCATGGCATAAAGCCAGAGGGTAGTCATCATAGAAAGGTTGCCTGTCTACCTTTCCTCTATACAAAGTTGATAATGGAATATTTTAAAACCTCTAATCCTATATAATTATTCAATGCTTCCACAAAGTCCTTAATTGTAATTGGGTATCAGCCTCCAAAGCTGCTATAACCAAATCTCTTCAGTCTTGAGGAATAATTCTATTACAAGTAAACCATGAGTTAAACATCTGCTTCTTTAAATGTGAGTGAATGCCATATGAGATTATGACCTCCTTGAATCTCCTCAAATCTAACATATGCACAGGAATTTATTCAACTCTTGCACAGTATGGGTGATATATATCATTTGACAATTCCTGTAAGGTTACTGGAAAAATTAAGATTGGCTTAGGCTGTATCTCTGTAACCTTATAATGCAATGCTGAGATTGGTTCACCTTTAAAATTCTCTGACTTCCTTTGAATATCTCTATGATCTGTTTTGACAGCTTTTCTAAAACTTTTATCTTGGTACTCATATTTACCAACTGTTAAAATGTTAAAACAGAAATAATAAAACTGACAATTTTTATAATTGACATTATATAAATTTCATCTCAGTTAATTATTCTCTAATTTAATTCTCATTTTCATATCATCTAGCATATTAGCAAACAAAGGCCAAACTCTTTCCATTGTAATAGTGTTTTTCATTTTTTAATATGAGAAAAAAATTTTTCTGACACTTTTGTAACTAATTTCTTCCCTTACAAAATCCCTAATGACTCACAAAATCTGTTGACAATGATAATGCAGATGATGGTGAAGTAAGGCAGCTATTGAGAGTGGCAATACCCCAAGAAAGGGATCCAATGAGAGCCACAACCCATAAGGGGAGGAAACACACTGTAATAATAATTACCATCTGGCCTGTGTGGCCTGTAGTCCAGACCAGGAGACTCATAGTCTCACAGAAACACACAGATACTTATATTAATTACATGCTGATTGACCTATGGCTCAGACATTTCTAGCTAGTTCTTTCATCTTAACTCTATTTATTTTCATTCATCTGTTCAGCTATATGGCTTGGTACCTTTTCTCAGAGCAGCATGGTTGTCTTCTTTTCTCTGTGTCTTCTGGCATCTCTCTTTGCTGGTGTCTCCTGGCATCTCTGCTCTACACTTCCTGTTTCCAAAGTGCTGTCAATGTGGTTACCTCTAGAGTCTATGGTACTCAGTTAATTCTTTTTAGTGTCATTTGTGGTTTTTTGAGTTCCTCTCAGTTTATTTGTACAACCAGAAGGTATGTTCTTTGATACTGTTATTGGGAGCTCACAAGAGATGGCCACTTACATTTTAGCCACAAAACAATCTTTATTCCAGCTCATTGAAAATACACTTATTTATTTGAGTACTAAGTATCTTCCTGATAATTTTAACCAAGAAACTTTCAAAGCCAAAAAAAAAAAAAAAATCACATCCTGTTATCTTGATCAGTGACTGTGGGGGTGGGGAAGGATATCAAGCAAGCATTGTAAAAGAAATTAAGATAATCATTACCTGGACAGGGAGGTTTTACACAAGCAGGCAAAACTGATGGTAATGTAAGTTAGCTGAGGCATCTTGTCCACAGGTTCTATAATAGAATTGGATGACTTTGAAAATTTTCTATCAAGTAAATCAAATTCTAGTTAAACCTGAAATGATCATAGCAAGAATATAAGATGGAGGGATCTCTTCACTGTCTTGCCTGTCACAGTACCTACTTCTGAAGAAGCATAGTTCTGAGACTTAATTATCTATATGTGTTGACATTTTTCTCCATGATATAAGAAGATATTGTATAAGTAAGTAAAATTGCAATCAGATTATCAGAATTAGTTTCAGTCGAAGTAGTTCCCAAAGCTGCAATCCTCCCAGATAGAGGATAAGATATAGAATATTCTTTATTATATAAGTAGACAAAGAAAAAGAGAGAGAGAAAGGAAGGAAGAGAGGAAGGTAAAAGAAAAATCAAAAGTAAAAAAATAAACCAAAATTAAAATGTTGATCACTTATCAGATCTTCTAGCTATCTCAGTCTAAGTGTGCTTGAATATAACATTGTATACACATATATACATATGTACATATATATCTATAAATATATATGAGTGTGTATATGTGTTTATATCTACTTTTTAACTATTAGTTCAAATAGTATTAACCTATATAATAGAGTACGATTTGACTATCAGTAAAGCATATATAATATTTACTTTCTATGTGTTTGAACTGATACTTACAGCTTTTTTTTATTCTAAACTCTGCAGGATTATAAAATCTGTGAGCTAGATTAACATAGAGAATTGTGTGATAATTTCCCATCTATTCTTCCTACAGCCTGTTCTGATAGGTAGCCCTTGGTAATAATACTGAAATTGGTAACATCCTTGATCTTTCACTCTGGGCCAATCTCTATTTTTGAACAGCACACTCAATAAGTTTGATTGGCATATACATGGGTTTTTCCAGGGCTCAATGCATAGGTACTGAATCACCATTTCTATGAATGTTGAATTGGAGCCATTTCAAACAACACAATTGATACCAGATTAAATATTTTTAATATTTCAATATTTTGAGGTAGTTAAAAATACCAGACAGTTTGTGATTCCAAGATAGTGTTTGTTTTGCTTTACAGACATAGTCTGACTTTTATTTCAACAACTGTGAAACTTGGAATTCTTCTAAGCGCTAAACTCATTTCACAATGCACAATTGCCAATAGCTGGCAGTCATATAATTTTGAATTGATATTGAAATACACTTATCAGTTTGGTTGAGAATCATGTGTTTTATGAAAAATGTGTATTCATTTTCTTTTTTCCAAAAGAGCTTAGGTGTGTCACATGTGACTTACAGAGAAATTAAATGACATCAAAATTGATTTTTTTTTCTAAGATTTAAAAATATTTTGGAAATACTTCCTTTGTTACTGCACAGATGTATCAAAGAAATATATGTTAAAGAATAAAGTACTCTGAAATTGGCACATATTCAAAAGAACTATTTTACTAGTTTACATCAGAATATTGCCATAAAATAATTCACTTCTAGATATTTAGCCAAAGTGAATTTTGCCTCTGAGAACCACATAATAAAATACATATGGATGAATCAATAAATTTTGATGGTCAAGTTTGTGTATGAGTTAAAATTAAGTTATAGGAAACATTTAAGCAGTTTCTATATGAGTTGTGTGGCATGCTCCTGCTTTCTTACCTATAAACTTCTTGTATTCCAATTGGCTGTATAAGACAACAGAAATTTGATCATCTTTATGACTGGTGAAATTTGTTAGATGGATGTTTGTTAGATTGATAATCTGATAGATGTAATTTTTCCCAGGTTATAGAAGTAGTTTATAATTGTATTTAGTTCTTATAAAATCCTTTCTCCCCATCAAGGAGGAAGCAGAGAAGGCTAGAGCATTTTTAACCAGTTAAGAAGTAACAGATCTGGAAAGTAAATAGGGTGTTCATCTTATTTATGTGGCCTTTATACATCTCATATTACTCTATAGTCTTTTTGCTTAAAATAACTACCAAAACATAATTCTATGTGTTTCAGGTAGGATTTTTATGGCTGTGAAGAGAAACCATGACCACAGCAACTCTTAAAAAGGAAAACATTTAATTGGTGTAGCTCACTTACAATTTGCAGGTTCAATCTACTATCATCATTATGGGATATGGCAGCATGCAGGCAGAGATGATCTGGCTAAATCTTGATCAGGTAAAACTAAGAAATTAACTCAGTGTTACACCGATGGAAGCTTGAACAAAGTATAGCTCAAAGCCTACCCCACAATGAAACACTTCCACCAACCTGGCTATCTCTATTCCAAAATTGCCACAGCTCCTAATAATGCCACTCTCTATGAGCTTATGGAGACCAATTACATTCAAACTACCACATTCTACTCCATGAACCCCATAAGCTTGTAACAATTTCATAATGCAAAGTGCATTTACTCCACCTTTAAAGTCCCCATAGTGATATGTCTCAACAATGTTTTGAAGTACAAAGTTAATAGTCTTTTCTGAGGCTCATGTAATTCCTTTCTTTTTTATTTTTTTAAGATTCTTCATTCTTTCATTTACTAACTTTTTATTTTGGATATATTAACTAAATTCCTAAATATTCATTTTTCCTATATAATATTAGGCTTATAATAATAAAAGCTCATACCAAGTATTTGGAGATTTAACATTACATGTATAGAGCATTAATCACCATTGTCCAATATGAAACAAACTTATTGTCCATTAGTAATTATTTCTATTCTCTAGAAACTGTTACTATTGTTTGTGTTTACCTCATTTACTGAAAAAAAAACTGATGCTAGATTGGGTCAAAGTCAACAAGCATGGACAGCATCTTGAGGAGACTGGCAGGGGTCTCTACCCCAACAATCCTTTGTCATTAACATTTTATGATAGATTCTAATCTCAAACTAATCTCAACTGCCTTGATAGTCATGAAAAGATCAATACTGGAGATAGTTATTTCATTATCTCATTTGCATCTAGGAATAATAGGTGTCAATTCTGTTTTTTTATTATTTTATTATTATGAACAAAGAAATCACACTTTCTATCCCTGTATATCCTTATTCAAGGTTCCTTCCCCCTCCTACCACATCAGGTCATTCTGTCTTCTCCACAACTACCCATCTCCTCTCTGGACAGACAGCAGGCAGTCCCAAGGTCCCGTTGTCCCAGTATTGCTTAGTCCACCCTCCACTGTTGGCAGATCCAGTTTTCTCCCCACAACCTCAAGACTGAGTCAGGTGTTCCTCTAGGGGGAGTGGGATCCAAGGAGTCAGTCCAAGGTGTTTCTGATCCCAAGTTGTTCAGTGGTTTGTGGCTTGCAGCTTGGGCATGCTTTGCTTTTTTCTTGTTTGTTGGTTGGTTTTTTTAGAGTCCACTAATGAGTGAGTACATCCCCTGCTTATCTTTCTGAGTTTGTGATAACTTGCTCAGTAGGATATTCTCCAAATCCATCCATTTGCCTGCAAATTTTAGGATATCATTTTTTTCTTACTCCTGTGTAGTATTCCATTGTGTAGATGTACAACAGTTTGTTAATCCATTCTTTTGTTGAGGGACATCTAGGTTGGTTCCAGGTTCTTGCTATTAAAAATAATGCTGCTATGAGCATAGTTGAGCTAATGCCTTTGGAGTATGACTGTGCGTCTTTAGGGTATACACCCAGAAGTGGTATTGCTGGGTCCTTGGGGAGATTGATTCTCAGTTTTCTGAGAAACCGCCATACTGCAATCCAAAGTGGCTGAACAAGCTTACACTCCCACCAATCTGTATTCCACAAAAATGGAAAACCTAGAAGAAATGGACAGCTTTCTGGACAGGTACCATCTACCAAAATTAAATGAAGATCAGATTAATTACCTAAACAGGCCTATAACCCTTAAGGAAATTGAAGCTGTCATTAAAAGCCTCCCCAAAAATAAAAGCCCTAGTCCAGATGGTTTCAGTGCAGAATTCTACCAGACATTCAAAGAAGAATTACTACCATTACTCCTCAAACTATTTCACACAGTAGAAATTGAAGGAATATAGCCAAATTCCTTTTATGAGGCCACAATTACCCTACATTTCTTAACTGTAATCTTCTATGAAAATAAATTTAAAAAAGATCACATACTTTCAACATATAATGCTACAAGATATTTCAAAACATTGTAAAGGGAGCATAGTAAGGAAATACTGAATCAACGCAAAACCTAAACAATAGCTGGACAAACTCCCAACTCTGCATCTCCATGTTTGATGTCAAAATGTTCTTTGGAAATTTGACTCTGTTTAGCTCAGCTTTGGACTAGTTCCACTCCCTGTTAGCAGCTCTCCTCAACAGTTATCCCATGACTCTGCCATCTGTAACATCTTGATAATCTAGGCTTCAACTCACAGCTTTACACAATGGCCTTTCTAAGCCTCCATTCAGGGTCATCCCTGACACATGCCTGACCTACGTATATTTTCTTAGTTGTTTCTTGACACTTAAGCCAGAACCATGTGGCTATAGTTTCCAAGTTCTATTGCTTACTGAAGCTGGAGTTTGAGCCTCTTATTCAATTATATTTTCACCAACTTTCTGTCCTTCATGGCCTATTTTTGGCTATCCAAAACTGGATCTGTATACGAGATCATCTTTGCACTCAGAGATCCACCAGCCTCTACCCTCCCAAAGTTGATATTACAGCTGTGCACTACCAACCATACCTGGTTCTAAACTTTTTAAAATTCCATTTCACAAACTGAAAATTTAGTTGGGTGGAATCTTATCCTGAGATTAGCATTCCCTATATTTTGTTTCTTAATCATGTTATCTCTTTGAGCACAACACTTAACTTTGATTCTTTTCCCTACAAATGTTATACTTTCTCTCTCATTTTTATTATAAACTTTCATTATAATTACACTAATAACCACAAAACAGAGCCTATAGTAGGCTCTTTTCATAATCCTTGTGCTAATGGAATTAATTCAAATCTCTTGACTTTAGCCTCAGGCAAACTCTTCGAACACAAGCAAATGCAACCATATTCTTCAAAATATCACAAAACAAACTCTAGGCCACATATTAATATTCTTCTTCTTGATAACCTCGTAATCTAGCACATCACAGTTCAAGTAACTCTTTGTGCTACTGTCTTTAAGGTTTCTATTACTATGGCTAATTAATCAGTGCTTAAAACATCTCACTGCTTTACCATCCCAGAGCACTAAAGTCCAAAGTCCTCCAAAACAAAACATGATGAGGCTTATCATACCAATACCCCATTCCTGGTACCAACTTCTGTCTTATTTGGGGTTTCTATTGCTGTGAAGAGATACAATGACCACAGCAACTTTTATATAACAATACATTTAATTGGCTTAGCTCATGTACAGTTCAGAAATTCAATCAATTATCATCATTATGGGATATGGCAGCATGCAGGCAGACACAGTGCTTGCTACATATCAATCAGATGGCAAAAGGAAGTGGTCTCAGTGTCATGCTAAGCGAAATATGAGCATAAAAGACTCCAAAGCCCACTCACATAGCAACATGTTTTCTCCAAAAAGATCATCTTTACTCTAACAAAACCACATCCCCTATAGTGCCTATCCTTATGAGCTTATGAGGCCAATTACATTCAAACTATCACACTTTAAATTTTGTTCATTTTTTAATAGTTGAGGTGTGATCTCAAAAATACCTAACTATATCCCTGAAGTATGTACAATTACTTTTCAATTTAAAACAAAATAGAGGCTAGAGAGATGACTCAGTAAGTAAAAGCCCTTGTTCTGGAAACATGAGAACCTAAGTTTAAATCTCCCCCTGACCATGACCACATTTTTCTGTAACAAAAAAGAAAGAAAGAAAGAAAGAAAGAAAGAAAGAAAGAGAGAAAGAGAGAGAGAGAAAGAGAAAGAAAGTCAGCTCCTAAAATCCTGAGAGCTCATTGCCCAAGTAAATTAGCTAAAAGGGTCAGTTTCTGTTCCAGTGATAGACCATGATTTAAAGTGACAAAAAATTATTGATTTTTAAAAATCAATTTTTCAGAGCCATATAAATTTTTAGAGCACTGGCTGCTTATCAAAAGGTCCTCAGTTCAACTCCCAGCTCTTACATGGTGGCTCATAATCATCTATAGCTACAGTTCCAGGGGATCTACCCTCTGAAGGCACCAGATATGCATTTGATATTTGAGCAGACATAGAATCACAACATCCACACAGATAAAATATTTTTTAAAAACATTAAACATCTGAAAAACATTTAAAGAATTGCTTAACACCTTAGCCATCAGAGATATGCAAATCAAAACAATTCTGAGATACTATCTTATACCTGACAGATTGGCCAATAAAAAAACTCTAATGACACCTTTTGCTGGAGAGGATGTGAACTACGGAAACATTCCTCCATTGCTGGTGGGAATTTAAATTTGTATAGCCACTTTGGAATCCAATATAGAGGTTTCTCAGAAAACTGGGACTCAATCTACCCAATGATTCAGCAATACCACTATTAAACATATACCCAAAAAATACACATTCTTACACAAAGGGCATTAGCACAACTGTGTTTATAGCAGCATTATTTGTAATAGTCAGAACTTGAAAACAATCTAGATGGCCCTCAAATGAAAAATGGATTTAAGAATTGTGAAATATTTACACAATGGAGTACTACTCAACATTAAAAAAGATGACAACCTGAAATTTGCATACAAATGGAATGATCTAGGAAATATCATCCTGAGTGAGGTGACACAGACCCAAAAAGATAAAAATGATAAAAAAGATAAAAATCCACTCATTCATAAGTGGATAGTAGATGGAAAGCAAAGGATAGCCAGGCCTTTGAGCATCTAGGTAACAAGGAAGAACTTAAAAGAGACATCTATAAATGACCCTGGGAAGGGAAAATAGAGAAGAACTGAGTAAATTGAAATCATATGTGGGAGGGATCAAGGGGAGGCATAAAGAGAACATGAGAGAATGGGATGCTTGAGTAAAGGAAGCAACAAAGTGGGATAAAAAAGAAATAGCTATCTCGAGAGAGGAAGCAATTGTGGGGTTAGAAAAAAACCTGATGCTAGGCAAACACTCCAAGCAATAGTGAAGAGGGTGCCTAAACTGGCTTTCCCCTATAATCAAATTAATTACCACCCTAATTGCCAATAACTTTCATCCAGCTACTGAAGGAAGAAGATGCAGAGATCCACTGCGAAGCACTGGGTCAAGCTCCCAGTCAACTGAAGACAGAGAAGAGCGATATGAGCAAAGGAATGAAGATCATGAGTATATCCACAGAGATAGCTGACCTGAGCTATTGGGAGCTTACTGACTCTGAAATAACCACTGAGGAAACTTCATGCAAAGAATCTTTGAGTGTGGATGACAGTTAAATAATGTGAGCAGTTTGTGGAGCCTCTTGCAGTCAGACCAGAATTTATTCCTGGTTCATGAGCTGGCTTCTTGGATTCCACTGCCAACAGAGGAACACCTTGCTAAGCTTTGATATGGGGGGAGACTTGGTCCTGCCTCAACTGGATATGTCAGACCAAACTGACTCTCCCTGGGTGTCTTTACCCTCTCTGAGAAATGAATGATAGACTAAGAGGAAGCCAAGGGAATACTGGAAAGAGGGGAGTGAGAGGGAACAGTGGTGGGTATGCTAAAAAAATTAATTAAAAATCAAATTCTCAGCCAGGCATGCTAGCACAACCTCTACATGTATGTACATAAACCTAAACCCTTATTTATATATAATACATGCATATATAATACAAGCACATACACACTAATAAAAAGAATAAAGCACTTAAAATATTTTGGAAATCTTCAGCTTTGAACATCTTAAGGCATGGATTCTCACAATTATGA
The DNA here is from genome assembly GCA_004025045.1 of Sigmodon hispidus. NCBI lineage: Eukaryota > Metazoa > Chordata > Mammalia > Rodentia > Cricetidae > Sigmodon > Sigmodon hispidus. The sequence goes on along the minus strand of PVIH01008349.1, from coordinate 53,996 downwards.
ACCAAAGTTCTTCAAATTAGACAAAATTATCTGTTCCACTTTGTTTCCCATCTTTTAGTTTCTTCTGTGATTTGTGAGGTCTACAAAGAGTAGTGCACTCTAAGAGTAGCTCAAACGTACTAAAGAGAACAAAAAAGTCAAATTATTTTTATCTAAAGTATACATGATAGTTGACATCCTGTTTGTTTCTCCTTCTGACTTTTATTAAATTGAAACACAAAAATACTTTCTCTATGACTGTGAAAACATTTGTCACAAAGGGCAGTAAAAGTGGGAGTAGTCAGAGCTGATAGACTGAGTCACTGAAAATGGCTCAGAACACTACCTGCATTTCAGTGTCAAATATGGATCAAATTACAGAACAGAACTGGAAATGCTGATTCTTATGTTAACTTAAAGCAAGGGGGAAACATTGACGTACTTCCTCCTCACATATGATTCTGCATTTTGAATTTAAAAGTTTAAAATAGTCAAGTAATAGTTATTATGATTTAATAATAATAAAAATAACTGTTCTTTTAAGTGATATCATTAAAAAGATTTAGGGCAAAATTTGCATAGAGATAAAAATGTCTAGAAGTCATGATAGTATTTACCGTAATGTGTGCCCTTACTGAAATCCCTTAGGATTTTAAGCAAAATTTAGAAAGAAAAGTAAATCCTTAAATAGCTTGTTCCTAAGTGTCTATAAAATAAAGAGGAAATACCAAGAAAGGCAGAAAATGATACCAACAAGTTAGCTAGAGGGCCATGGCAGTGTAGATGGCTGCTCTTTAAAACAGGGAAAGCCAGAAAGTGATGATTCTACCTTATTCCTCAATATGTGAGAAAGACTGCCACTCAAAACAAGCCAAAGAACTATTTATATTCTATGCGAAATTTTGTGATGTAGGGAATCAAAGACATTTATGAATAGTTTATTTAGTCAAACTACAGATTCAAAGAGAGAGGTCAGAATTGAAGAAATACAATGTAGACACAAGTTGGAGTAGGAATATGCAGATAAAAGATAAATGGTCATGCTTTGGTGACAGGGTCATTACTTAGACAAGTGTATGACCATCTTTTGATATTCTTAGACTCTTAATAAAAATATCAAGAAAGATGTTTCCTTAAAAGTTTGAGGGATGACTTATGATATGAAGACAAACAGCAAGGGGGAAAGATGGCATATTATGAAGACAAACAGCAAGGGGGAAAGATGGCATATGCTGTTAAGGGATGTAAATAAGTCTCTGTGGAGGGAGTAGCTGTATTACAGGATTCCAGCTGGAATCTTGTTAAGGAATGGGTATCAAGGGACTAGTCTGAGTCTTCCTTTAGCAACTGAAAAACGGTGATTAGTAATCACTCTGACTCATCCTGTACTGGCACAATATCATAGCTGGTTTGAAGAAGAAGAGAAGGGCCATGACAACAGAGCATTACTTCCAAATCCAGGGAAGTCACCACACTATGTAGAGGAAATAAAACTTGAAACAAAAGCAAGATAGTGAGGCCAAAACTACATGACACAGGTCGCCCATAGGCAGAGGAGACAATGACTGACACCTCCCGAGATAACTCATTTTCTAATGTCACAGTGAGTTATCTTAGGATTTCATGACATTTAATTTATTATGTAATATAAAGTCTGTGGAATGAGAATTTTGACTCTGTCTGGCCAGAGGTCCAGACCTGCCCACGGCCACTTTTCCCAAAAAAATGACTCAGCCGCTTATATTAATTGTATGCTGTTTGGCCTATGGCTCATATATATTGCTAGCTAGCTCTTTCATCTTAATTCAGCCTATTTCCTTTAATCTGTCTTGCCATGTAGCTCAGTAATAAACCAGATAAAGTCATACAAGATGATGTAATTAACACAGATATACATTTGTAACTATTTTTATCACTGCATGTCAATTTTTAAGTTAATTAAATGACAAGTGCTTATTAAAAATAAATGAGTAGAAACAACTAGAAGTTAATTGAAAAACAATATAGAGTCAAATATTTTAAATACTAGATTTTAAACTATAAACTAAGTTGCCCTTTAAGAAGACAAGCTTCAAAATGCCACAGTTTATATCAAAGATACCTAGCTTACAAAGATTCTGATACTAAAGTTTTCATTTAGGGGGAAGGCTGAACTGGGTCAGTAATGACAGAAGAATAAGGAAAAGAAATTCAAATTATATCTTACCTGCCATGTGCTAAGTTCTTTCCATTTCCTGGTGGAAACATTCTTTCCCTAGTTTTACCAATATCAGCTAAGACATAGAAAATAGATTTTTTTTTTTGCCAAGTTCATTATTACAGAGACTGCCAATCAAACACAACTTCCTTTCTCTTATTTCTTAGTCCTAAAATTCCTCACATTTCATCCACAGACACAGCAGTCCATAATAAAGACTACAGTTCCCATCCTTCATTGTAACTTTCACTAAGATTAGCCAATCACAAAATAAGGTCATAGGAATAGAAAGATGGCGAGCTTAGTGGTTAAGCAAGCTTGCTGCTTTTGGAGAGGATACAAGATAGGTTCTCAGTACCCATTCAGGTAACTCAGGAACATCTGTAACTTCACATTATATATACTCAGCACTTGTGACCACTGGTTCATTGTTATCTCAAAATAAGGCATATATGTGTATGTATGTATGTTAGCAACTTCCACAACAAATATTATCTGTGCTAAAATTCTTAAAAGTCTTACACTTACCATATCACTTTAACTTTCTTTTTATACCTGCTCTTCCTATGTTTATTTGGTCATCTGTGGTTTTTTTCTAAGGTGCTTATATGGTATTTTGACATCTTCCTAAGAAAGTATGCAACAAAATACAATAAAACAAATTTGATGGGTATCATTTCTCTAACCAGATTGTACCAGATGAGACTGTAGGACGAGACTGTAGGATAATTTCCTATCCCATCTGTGATATAAATAAATGTTAGTTCTACATGGAGCGTCCATCTGGCAATGAATGAGGCTCTTCAATTTAGGACATGAGAAATATAATGTTTCTTTAAAGATGTATTTATTTATTATGTATTCAGTATAAGGTACCAGATGTTATCATAGATGGTTGTGAGCCACCATGTGGTTTCTGGGAATTGAACTCAGGACCTCTGGAAGAACAGTCAGTGCTCTTAACCTCTGAGCCATCTCTCAAGCCCCAAGAAACATAATCTTTACACCAGTCATGTGAATGTGTAGAAAAGTATTTCTTTCCCCAAGAGAACCTTGAGCTGAAAGGATACCCCAACATTTTAATCAAGATTAGTGAGGGATCCTGGAGAAAAGGAACAAATCAGCTCTGCCTGGCTAGTTGTCTAAATAGAGAGAAAGACAAATAAGCTGTTTCAAACTACTAACTTGGAGTAATTAGTTTCATGGCAATAAATAAATAGCATTAACAGCAACTCTCAAAATGTTTCATAAAAGACTATGACTTAAATGTGTTGGGTATAACATGTTTGTTTCTAAACTTCTGATTGCAAGTATCATCTAAATAAAACTTATATTTATCTCACCTGGCCAAATATGTACCCATATATATGAAGAAAAGATGTAAAAGATTATAAGCAAGTGTACTTACCTCTTTTGTTTTAGAAGAAGAATTGCATATCAAATAAAAATACAATAAATAAAATTATCACTTCAAAAAGTCTATGCCCCTTATTTTAGTTCAAATAAAAACAAATATGTAAACCACTACTCAAGAGAGTTACAGAACCCAAAATTATACAAATATACATTCTGGGGCACAGTCTCAATGATGCCCTATTTGAGAGTTAAAGAGGCCAAAAAAATGTCTAAGCAGGAAAGATGCTTGCCTCTAAGCCTAAGAACCTGATTTGACTATCAGAGACTACATAGTAAGAGAAAATCTATTGCCAAAAGATTTTTTTCTGACTTCTACATGTGTGCAATGTACAGCCATACCCACATGTATAGTGCACATAGAAATAGATAATAGATAATGACAATGATGAAGATACATAGATAGATAATAGACACATACATTGATTATAAGTGATAGATTGATAGGTAGATAGGTAGATAGATGTTAGATACATGTCAGATAGACACATAGATACATAGATGATATATAGACAAATAATAGCAGACAGACAGACAAGCATATAGATAGATGACAAAGATAGATGATGGGTAAATAGAAAAAATATTTTAGGTGACATTTTCCACATTATTTTAGACCAGATATCTTCAAATTCAGAGATTACCATGAACATAGTTGGGTTCAGTAATTCTCTAGGAAGACATAGGAAGAATTATTATACTTAACAATTAAGTTTGTCACAGACCAAAGGTATAAATGATAATCAGCCATATGGAGGAACAGGGAACCCCACCTCTACATAGCTACTCTATGTACAACAACAACAAAATCAACAACCAACACAAACACAAGCATGACTTTCATGCTGTAGTTTCCACAGTGGTTAGTAGAATCCTTTGACTCTAACCTAGAAACCTCACACCTTCTGGCAATACTTAGGCAATTATGACATGTTACATGTGTTCAGTGCAAACCTCACATATCAGGTCTTTTTGTTGTCACTAACTTTGGTTACTACAATTCCAACCAATAACCAAATAAAACATAACCTCTGAGTTTATGAATATTGGATTTGGATTGGAGTTTGGATATCATATGTTTACATTTCATTTATTTATTTATGTAGATATATAGACAATGTACTTCTTTGCAGCAGATTATAGGCTGACTACTCTATTGATAAAAGTAAATCTTTTAAAAAGTCATTAATGGCTTTTAGCTCAACCTGTATAATATGCTCATTTTTATCCTACTTGATCTTGACAAATTATAAACATGTTGCTCTTTTGGTTTCTTTTTTTAATAATTTATTTTTCTTTTTCATTTATTTTGTATTTATCAAGGAAAACAGTAAAATGAATTTAAAATGCTGAAAAGTTAACAATAACTATAAAGAAGATAACAATCATATGCATGACTTATCAAGGGTGATAATGCAAATAAGATTGCTACACATACATTTACTTTGTGTTCAGCTTTCCCTCTGAATTTTTTTTCCATCCCTGTATATCCTTATTCAAGGTCCCTTCCCCCTCCCACCACATTAGGACATTTTTTCTTCTCCACAACTCTCCATCCCCTCCCTGGGCAGGGAGCAGACAGTCCTATGGTCCCATTGACCCAATAATGCTTGGATCAGTCTCCACTCCTGGCAAATCCAGTTTTGTGCCCCCTCCCTCAAGAGTGAGTCAGGTGTTCCTATAGTTGGAGTGGGATCCGAAGGGTCAGTCCAGGGTGTCTCTGATCCCAAGCTGTTCAGTGGTTGTGGTTTGCAGCTTGGGCATGCTTGGCTTTTTTTCTTCCTTGTTTGTTTAGAGACCACTAATGAGTGAGTACATCTCCTGCTTATCTTTCTGAGATTGTGATACCTCGCTCAGGAGGATGTTCTACAAATCCATCCATTTGCCTGCAAATTTTAGGATATCATTTTTTCTTACTGCTGAGTAGTATTCCATTGTGTAGATGTACCACAGTTTGTTAACCCATTCTTCAGTTGAGGGACATCTAGGTTGTTTCCAGGTTCTTGCTATTACAAATAATGCTGCTATGAACATAGTTGAGCTAATATCTTTGGAGTGTGAATGTGCCTCTTTTGGGTATATACTCAGAAGTGGTATTGCTGGGTCCTTGGGGAGATTGATTCTTAATTTTCTGAGAAACCGCCATATTGCATTCCAAAGTGGCTGAACAAGCTTACACTCCCACCAACAATGGAGGAGTGTTCTCCTTGCTCTGCATCCTCTCCAACATAGGCTGCCATCTGTACCTTTTATCTTAGCCAATCTAACAGGTGTTAGGTGGTATCTCAAAGTTGTTTTGATTTGCATTTCTCTGATGGCTAAAGATGAAGAGCACCTTTCAGGTGCCTTTCAACCATTCGTAGTTCCTCTGGTGAGAATTCCCTTTTTAGATCTGTGCCCCATTTTTTGATTGGGTTATTCAAGGTTTTGGGCTCTAGATTCTTGAGCTCTTTATATATCTTAGACATCAGTCCTCTATCACTTGTAGAGTTGGTAAAAATCTTTTCCCATTTTGTAGGCTGCCCTTTTGTCCTATTGACAGTGTCCTTGGCTTTGCAGAAGCTTCCTAGCTTCAGGAGATCCCACTTATTGATTGTTGGTCTTAGTGTCTGTGCCACTGGTGTTATATTTAGGAAGTGGTCGCCTGTGCCAATTTGTAGAAGTGTATTTCCCACTTTCTTTTCTATCAAGTTCAAAGTGGCTGGGTTTAAGTTGAAGTCTTTGATCCACTTGGATTTGAGTTTTGTGCAGGGTGACAGGCTCAGATCTATTTGCATTTTTCTACACACTTCCATCCAGCTATGCCAACACCATTTGTTAAATAAACTATCTTTTTTCCATTGAATGTTTTGGGCCTCTTTGTCAAAGATCAGGTGTTCATAGGTTTTTGGGTTCTATACTAACCCATGAAATATTTAGAGACATTAGGGAAATCAGTATTATACTTTGATACTTTTGAATTCTAGTTCACTATAATTGGTATTAATAAAAGCATGTATCCATAAATTTTGGACCATTCTATCTGGGTACCCTTTAAGGGAGGGATAAGAAGGTGCAGAGTTAACCACACAGACACTAAGAGTAGGGTTACAGCACACAGACAACCGGGCAAATCTATATATCTCCTCCCAGTTTCCTATTGGCAGCTGGAGACTCTGATAGCTATATTGTTTCTCTCTGATTAGCTACCAGCTACTAAACAATTAAGTGTCACCAATCACCAGCTATAGCATCATACTCCAAGCCTACTCAACAGAAAGTGGACAATGTGCATGGCCATGCACACTATCTGGAACAGGGCAACTGTGGCTCCATCAGGCTAGCTGGCTGTGTTCCCCCAACATCCATGCTATATTTCAATGTCAACTTAGTTGAGCAAAGTAGCTATAAATCTCAGAATTCTCTTCATCATATTATTTTGGATTTGGATTAGATAAAAGAGGTACTTGTATTAGTGAAAGTCAAAGATCTTAGAAGATTATGATGAGAAGACAGTATCCACATTGTGCCATAGTGTCAACTATTATTTCTACTTTTTATACCAATCTGCAACAACTTTAAGCCAACCATTAAGCTTTGCTAACATGGCTAATTCAAACGACTTCTTATTTAAAATCCTAGTTCATTGGCCAAACTCACAAAGGTTCAGAAACTTTCCTCCAGTTTTGGTCTGACTAGCCACAGAAGGTTTTCATGGTTACAAAATGTCTTTGACTTTTATGTTTTCAATGTCTGTAAACTTTAATATCTATCAATAATCCCTTCTACCAGGAATATTTGCATTGCTCTTCTTTTAGATGTCCTTCATGGATATTTCTACAATACAAAAAATTCAATGATTTTCATTAGGAAATAGCTCATATTAAAAGATTACAAGTAGGATATTCTTTTAAATAATCTTTAGAATTGAAGTCAAGTGGCTGACTCAAGAATATGTGTGTACCTTTGAAACATTTACAAATGTGGTACGTTGTTACAATGGAGTATTAGTCACAAGTTAAAAAATATATCTTGAAATTTGCAGGCAAATAAGTAGAACTAGAAAAAGCCATGCTGAGTGAGGTAACACAGATCCACAAAGATAAACATGCCTAAGTAGTGATTAGTAAATATTAAATTTAAAGTAAAGAAAAAACTAATCTACAATCCACAACTCCAGAGCAGCTAAGTAACAAGGAGGACCCTAAGAGAGACATCTATGGATTCCCCTGGGAAAGGGAAATAGATAAGATCTCAGTAAATTGGGAGAATAGGGGAAGTGGGTAGAGGGAGGTAGGAAGAGAACAGGAGGTTATGGGATATTTGAGTTGGTGGGGCAGAGAGGAAGAGCAAAGAAACAGATACCTTGATAGAGGGAGCCATTTTTAGATTATGGTGATAAGGAAATTCCCAGGCATCCACAAGGCAATAAGACTCCTAGCAATAGCAAAGAGAGTAACGAAAGTTTTCTTCACATTTTAGTATAATCCAATTCCTATAAGTAAAGAAATATTGAATGTTTACTAAATGAAATGTTATTGAGGAATGATTAATTTATTAATTTAAAAATGTCTGCTGAAGTTATTTCACTGCTTTTAAATTATTCTAATTTTTCACATGAGAAAGTCTTGTGGTCAATGCAATATGTAGCAAATTCCAGCAAGAATCATAATTCATACTTACAGTTTCTGTTCTATCATCAGAACAGCTATTCCTTATCTATCAAATCATCCATTTATTTACTTCTTTGCCTTCTTCTGTTTGTTTATATTTTCCCAATTATTCTCACTTTTTATTATTTCTGAATTGAAGTCAGCCATATTTTTCCACTAATTGCTATTTTCCTTCTATTTCATTTCCATTTGTCTCCACTTTTATAATTTAATTATATTTTGTTTTTACTTTTCAACATGTAGAGGAAACTGGTGTATACCAGTGCCCAAATAAAAATATGTATATATCTAGATATCTTAATTGGATAACATTTATCTACAAGATAGGTTATAGACTGTCTCCAAATTCTTAACAACACTGAGGAAAATATTTTGCATATAATACTTGAATGATTGAATTATATACTAAATTAAATTTTTAATCTAAGATCAAATACTAATAATTCAATTTTTAGTCTTTGTTAGATTTTCTGAAGGCAATTGTGAATTCGTGAATACTTCTCAATCAATAGCATATTGAATATCCTTAGTGGCTTATATTAATTAACTCTATTCCCAACAGAAGCAAAATAGTTTGAAGGATTTAATCATTACACTAGAGGAATTTGACTTACTAGTGATGCTGTTCTTTTTAGCTTTTACCATAAAACAGGAAGAAAAGCATGTACACAGTGCTTAAAGTCAAGTAGTTGGTATTCACTGTGCTGGACAGACTGCAAGACTGTCTGGGTTGTATCCGAGCAGTACAAATTCATGTCTAGATCATGGAATCAGGACACTAGAATTGTACTTCTGTGTTTAACATTTAGTAAAATCAAATAGAATGAAGAATTGAAATATGAAATTCAGTGGTTAAGCTAAATCAGTGTTCAAGTTGGCAATTTATTCTATGCAGCCTTTTCAGAATTGAGGAATTTGAAATTGTCTAGACCATACTTCAGACAGTGAGCCACAAATTCCAACTTAGAGGCGATTCTGTGGTTACATAACTTAAATAAATTTATTTTCCCAGAGTCAATGAAAAAAGAACTATAATAATAAATACCTATTAATCTCAGAACTCATCATATATGTTTATAGATGACCAAATGTAAAGGGTACCAAAACCTGTAAATGCCATCCCACAGAGCACATTAACAGGGGTGTTATTATACAGTCAACTACATAGCAACTCTTAAATGCTGCATTAAACTAAATATGATGTTAACACTTCTTATCAAAAATAGTCATGTTTGCTTATTAAAAAACATGTACTATTTTTACAAATGAATGGCATGTTAATCTAAAAATAGGCCCCCATAATTATATATACATATAGAATGAACACAAAAATATACATATATACAAATAAATATCGTAAACAATTCTATGAAGATGATGCAAAGAATGTACTAATTTCTCTTTAAAATATCTTAATGAACAATTGAAGTAATTCTTTCATACTTCTTATTAAATATATAAATCAGAAAACATGCCCATGTCATTAAAAGTTATTTTCAGATTACTTTAATACAACAGGATCTAAGACATGTCAGAGAATTAGTAAGAACTAACTAAAAAAATAAAAGGCAAATTAAAACATTAATTTCCAGTTTAGGAACACATCATTGGGACTTTTCCTACTTTGTTAAGAAATAAATTTAAGCAATAATTATCCAAAGAAGTAAGCTCAAATTGCACATGTATATGTAAAAATTTATACAAGTCATATGTATTATTAAATATACTTTATATGTGATTTTGCTTTTATATACATTTACATATGAAAAGGTCTATGTAGATAATTGAATTTTGTTAGATTTTGCAAATAAACTCTACTGTAATTCAATAACAAATTAAATGAAATCATTTCATTACCCTTTTCAACATGACCATGTATATGGTCATGAAGATGTATATGGAATAGGCAATATTGTTTTCTCTGTGGTATTAACTATGCTTAATTTTTCAAAATCATGCCACAGAGAGAAACACTGTCTTCAATGACTTTTTTCCCATTTACTTTCAATGATATAACAGTCAGGATAGCGTCTCCTTCCAAGAAGCATTACTAAATGACTTTTAAAAATAGAAAAAATATCTGTCTAGTAAGAATCAATTTTCTAAAGTGCAGTGTGCATTAGGAAAATAATGCTGAAATGTTGAGTAAAACTCTTAGTACATTCATTATTAGAATATAAAGTGTTAAGCTCCCATTCATAAAACAGGATTTTTTCCTTTCCTGGTTGTAGTTGAAGACTCTGGTAACTGACAATTATGAAACAAAAACAATGACATGCTAAACTTATTAATAGGATTAGTTTATTTAATTTTATTTATATAAGAAAATATAATACTAAATTATCTGAGATTGTGGCCATATGTTATTCATGAAAATTTTATGAGACAGTGGATCATGTAAAAGCTAATTTCAAAGCTTTATCATGCTAAACACAGTCATTTCTTTCCTCATGGCTTTTTAGTTTCTAGCCAATTTTCCAAGAAGAACAAAAGATATCAGAAGAAAAGTTCTGCAATCATTTCTAGGCTTCAATTTTTAGTCTTAAGCTAAATGGCAGATTTCTCTGAAGGTAACTTCTTTTCTACTAAGAACTAATATATTCACATTATACGATAATGTATTCAGAACGACTGCTTTCTATCTATTAACATAAGATGTTAATTCATTAGAAAAGCAAAAATTGTTTGCCAGAATTGAAGGCAAATTGAGTCTAATCCTATTCGCAGAATAGTTCACATCAATCTGATACTTTGTGAGCCTGGCCTTTGTTCCCCACATCCATGTTTGGGTCTTCTTAGCTTTAACATTGTGTACAGCATTCTCACTTACTTATCCAAATTTTTCAAATTCCTCCCATAAACCCATTTCATATTATTTCTAACCACAATTTAAAAATCTCTTAAATACACTCTCCTTGGCCTCAATATGAAGCACATTCTTTTTCTAGCCAAACTGCATGTTGTAGCATTTCATCTGTTCCGCTTCTTCTTTCTCCTGATTTTCATGTAAGTTTGGCCAAATGTGAGCAGTCATAACCACACTACTGCCAGAATGCTATGATTTCTTGACATTTCCTTTGACAAAGTCATTAGCTTCTTGCCTTCAAATTCAGCCTCACTGACTGACCTGTTTTGCCATAATGTAATGAAAATTATGCCTAGTATTTGAGGACACAAGTTGTCATTTTCATTGAAAACCCTGTTGTATGGCTTTTATTCCTTACAATAATGTCAGATTGGGTGTCTTGAGCCCCTATAATGTTAGCTTTTTTTAGTAGTATTTCAAACCTTTTCTCATTATCTTTTGATAACATTTCAAACTTTTCCCTCAAACTCCTAAGGTTTTGATCCATAGCTCCATTTTTTATACCAAATTTTGTAATAAATTCATTAGCTTCTTGTCTTCAAATTTGGCCTCACTCAAATTCAAAGGACTCAAATAAAATGCTGGTAAATATTTTTGCCATAATTTAATGACAATCATGCCTAGTATTTGTAGATGAGGCTGGCCCCAAACTCATAGGCCTCCTGCCTCTGCCTCCCAAGTGCCGGAATCAATATCATGTACCACCATTGCATGGCTTTTAATAGCTGAGCCATCTCTCTAGCCCTTTTTTATAGCCTGGTGTTCACAGAGGTGAGATAAGAAGTTCAGATCCGCTAGAACTTAAGTTACAGATGGTTTTGAACCACTTTGAAGGAGCTGAACCCAAGTCATCCGTAAAAGCAAGGGGTTCTTAACTTCTGTGTCATTTTTCCAGCCCTCAACTTTTTCTATTCTTTTAAATCTTATTTTAGTCATTCTCATTTTTTAGTTTCCATGAATTATTAGTATTTTTTTTAGGTAAGTCTGAGAGTTTGTGTCTACCTCTGTTCTCCAAGCTAAAATTTTGTCTTGCTTGTGCTATCTCAACTGCCGAGAAATAGCATATGCATCTGCCCTGAAAGCATTGTTGTTTCATAGTCATCCACCATCCCTGACTTTTATAATCTTTCCACCTCTTCTTCTACAATGCTTTTCAAACCTTGGAAGGATGGGTATGGTAAAATCTGTTATTTTGGCCTGAGTATGTCATTGTCCTTTATTCTCTGTACCTTGACCCATTGTGAGCCTCTATGTTAACTGTTAAATACTGCAAAAGAAATTTCTTATGAGGTTTGGCAGATTCACTAATCAATAATGATGAGTTTGTTGCCTGAACTAGCCCCAAGATTCAGACCCACACACAGAAGCTTATATTAATCACACGTTACTTGGCCTATTGCTCAGGACTATTACTAGCTGGCTCTCTCATCTTAACTCAACCTTTTTTCTTATCTTGTTTAGCCGCATGGCTTGGAACCCTGTCTCAGAGCAGCATTCTGATCTTCTTTTCTCTGCATCTGCTGGCATATCTGCTCTGTTCTAGAGTTTTCTTAAACTGGTATCCTTGCCCATACTTTCTGTCTTCCTCTGGCCCACTCAGAGTTTTATTCAACAAGTAGGAGAGACAAATATCTACAATTAACAGGTGTACAAACCCAGAGCATGCATTAATCAATAAGTATAGGGGGTTAATAGAAGTATTATAATTCTTTAAAGTCATTTTAATATTTTATTTATTTAGGAGAGTAATAGTATTTGGTTTTCCCTTAGGACCAATTACCAATCTTGTCACAGGTTCTCAGTCAAGTAATGGCTCCAGGTATGGCTTTCAACTTGTGGAACAGACTCCAACTGTGATCAGAGATGGGTTTTTGACTCTTCTCCCGCTGATGCACGAATATTTCTTGTCAGAATGATCTTGTTCTAGCTTACAGAATATCAATTTTCTTTCATGTAGAAAACAATGGCTGACTTAGAAATCTTAAAGTGCAACAGCACAGGACACAGAAATTTCAAACATGTGAGAATAACACCTCGTAGATGTTGGAGAGATTAATCACCTTAAGGATATTTTAAAAATTAATAATCAGTGACTAGTGACTTGTGAGTGTGCATATAAAAAAAGAATAGAGACTTTAGAAAAATAGAGACAGAAAGAGCAAAATCAAAATTTAGGGGATCAGAAATTGATAGAATACTAAGATATGACACAAAATATTCAGATTTTAAAAAGTAATAACTTAATTAAGGAAGGGAGGATATATTTCCTATCTAGGAGAGATTTTTGCTGTTGTTTAAAAAATCAAAAGAACATGTAGTTGAGGAAATCCAGATGTTGGATTTATTAGATTCACTTACCTATCCAAAACATGTATAAAGATGTGAAATATGTCTGAAGTCTTCTTAAGATTCTGAGCTCCTCAAGGGGAACACTCCTCCATTGTTGGTGGGAGTGTAAGCTTGTTCAGCCACTTTGGAATGCAGTATGGTGGTTTCTCAGAAAATTGAGAATCAATCTCCCCAAGGACCCAGCAATGCCACTTCTGGGTGTATACCCTAAAGAGGCACATTCACACTCCAAAGGTATTAGCTCAACTATGTTCATAGCAGCATTATTTGTAATAGCAAGAACCTGGAAACAACCTAGATGTCCCTCAACTGAAGAATGGATTAACAAACTGTGGTACATTTACACAATGGAATACTACTCAGCAGTAAGAAAAAATGATATCCTAA
>PVIH01008349.1:0-40053 GCA_004025045.1 Sigmodon hispidus | reverse complement strand
GCAGGCAAATGGATGGATTTGAAGAATATCCTCCTGAGCGAGGTATCACAATCTCAGAGAGATAAGCAGGGGATGTACTCACTCACTAGTGGTCTCTAAGCAAACAAACAAGAAAAAAAAAGCCAAACATGCCCAAGCGGCAAACCACAACCACTGAACAGCTTGGGATCAGAAACACCCTGGACTGACCCTTCGAACTCCACTCCAACTATAGCAACACCTGACTCACTCTTGAGGGAGGGGGGACAAAACTGGATTTGGCCAGGAGTGGAGACTGATCCAAGCATTATTGGGTCAGTGGGACTATAGGACTGTCTGCTCCCTGCCCAGGGAGGGGATGGAGAGTTCCAGAGAAGAAAAATGACAAGATGTGTTGGGAGGGGGAAGGGACCTTGAATAAGGATATACAGGGACGGAAAAAAAAATTCAGAGGGAAAGCTGAACACAAAGTAAATATATGTGTAGCAATCTTATTTGCATTACCACTCTTGATAAGCCATGCTTATGATTCTTATCCTCTTTATAGTTATTGTTAACTTTTCCTCACTTTAAATTCACGTTACTTTTTTGTTGTTGTTGTTGTTGTTGTTGTTGTTGTTGTTAAATACAAAATAAAGAAGAAGAAAAAAAAAGATTCTGAGCTCCTTCCTCATTCCAGATACAGCAGGTCTACTGTTGTGGTTTGTAAGCTCCAGCTATGACTGGGGATTCTGGGAGAGGAAGTACATCTTGAAAATTCAGTACCAGGGTTCTTCCTGTCCCATATATTCATCCCCTCTTACTCTCTGATCTAGACTTTGGCTGACTTCCGTCTGATTGTATTCTCATTGTGAGGTGTGGTACTTTCATGTGAGAACACTTTCATCTGTATTATTTTAACTTTAAAGTCCATTTGCATACTTCTGTTCCATTGAATAAAGCACTGTAAAAGTTTTTTTTTTAAAAAAAAAATGTGAAATGAGCATAGTGTTACAAACCTGTGACCCTGACCTACTCAGAGAACTGAGCCAATAAAACCTCAAATTCCAGCCTGCTTGGATTAAAGAGGAACACTGAATCTAAAAGAAAAATCTGAAGAACTTAGAGAAACTTTGGATCAAAAGTTATAAATAGACAAATAAAAGGATTGAGGGTAAAGCTCAGTGGTGAAATACTTCCTCAGTATGTTTCAGCCCTATGTTCAACATACTCACAAACACATACATACACACACACACACACACACATACACACACACACACACACACACACACAGAGGAAATCTCATCAAAACTAAAAGAATGTTTAAGAACAATATTTGCTCAAAATTAGCAACAGTGAAATGACAAACTAAAAAAAATAAATTTGAAAGAGACGAGTAAAAGTTAAAATATAAAACTTCACTACATAAGCACAGTGACACATTTACTTATCAATAAAAAGAAATAGCAACTCTGGTAGCAAATCAACTGAGACTATCCTTCCTGAGAAAGACAGAGTCCAAGGTATGTGGAAGTAACAAGTGTACCACATATAGTAAGAGTTTTATAATACAAGCAGAAAGAAATATTTTTAAATATAAAAAACTCACAAATTTAATTTAAAAGAAAATCTTAAATTAAAAAAATCATGAGATACTCAACAATTAGAGGAAAATCCATATCTGTCATTATCATTGATTATTTTTCTAAATAGAAAGTCCAAAATTAATGAGATAAGCAAAACTGACATAGAATTGTTGCCTATCCACAATCTTTTGTGTTTCTGTGCGAACAATAAGGTATTTTTTTTTCTATTTTTGTGAAGAATAGCATCACAATTGAATGGGAACTGCATCAAATCTATAGGGTCTTTAGTAAGTTAGATAATTCTACTGTATGAATTCATCTAAATCTATTAATGTGGGAGTTTTATCTTTAACATCTCTCATGCATTCAATTTCATCAGTGTTTTAAAGCTTTTATTGTAAAGGGATTTTACTTATTTAATAGGTTTATTTAATGGTCTTTGTTGAGTAATCATAAATGGCATTGTTTCCCTGGATATGTCTCAGTCCATTTGTCATTGGTGCATAGATAAGGATATTTGTATATTTGTTATGTCTGAAGTCATTCTGTTAGAAGTGTTCCAACTAAAAGTTTTCTGGTGGAATGTTTAAGATCTCTTATGTATAGAATCATATCCCTTTAAATACAGATGTCGTAACCTCTTCCTTTCCTGTTTGTTTGCTTATTGTTCCTTATTTATTGCCCCTAGCAAAGTTTCCATTAATTACATTGAATAAGAATATAGAAAGCATATATACTTGTCATGTTTCTCACTTTAGTTGAAATGCTTTGCTTTTTCTGCTCTTTTCTGTAACATAGGTTTCTCCCAATTTGCCTTTATTTTGTTGAAATGTGATTCTTTTATACCATGTCTTTTCTTGATTCATAAAGGAATGCAAATTCTGTCAAAAGATGTTGCATATACTGAGATGACCAAGTTATTTCTGTCCTTATTTACATACATATTGTATTAATTGATTTGTGTATGTGAACAGTCCTTGCATCTTTGAATGAAGCCAAGTTGATCAAAGTGAGCAATCTTTGTGGCATGCTCTTGCATTCAGTTTGCACATATTTTGCTGATAATTTCTGTATCTTGTCCATTGGGGGATGTGTTCTTTCATTGTTGTATCTTTACCTGGTTTGAGTGTAAGAGTGATACTGTTTTTGTGAAGAATGTAGTAGCATTGCTTCCTTTTTATTTCATATAGTTTGAGAATTACTGATTTAGATCTTCAATCTTCTGGTATAATTCAGTATTGAATTATACTGGCCTTGGGCTTTTTCTATGATCTATTTTATTTTTAATTATGTATATGTGTCTCTGTGTACTGTGAGTGCAGGTGCCAATGTTGCCTAGTAGAGATCTTCAGATTCAAAGGAGCTGGAACTATATGCAGTTGAGCTTCTCAACCTGAGTGCAGAGAACTAAACCCAGATCCTCAACAAGAATAGTACAGAATTTAATTCCTGGACAACCTCTTATCTATTTTTAATTGAGATAATCCTAATCCTAACCTAACAAATTACTTTTAGTGTGTTGATCCTGATTCCAGCTAGAGGCATTAGATAACCAAAGAAATCCTGAGAAAAACTAATAATTCTAGATCTATCACCATGCCGAATTTCAGGTTATATTTCATAGCTATAGTTAAATACAACACAATATTGGGACAAAAACAGACATGTATATAATTTCAATAAAATATAAAGACTCAGAAGTACAAGTTATAGCCACTTGACTTTTGACAATAGTGACATATGATAAAAAGAGCCTATTAAACAAATGTTAGAAATGCTAGATACCCAAATGTAGAGGAATTAAAGTAGATCCTTATCTAAATCACTACACAACAATCCACTTCAAATATGTCCAAAGATTTTAATGTAAGACCTAAACCTCTGGAACTATTAAATGAAAAATTGAAGAAGACATTAATACAGTTTAGGTAAGGATTTTTTTTTTCTCAATAGGACTGTAGATGCTCAAGGGGAAGACCAGTGATTGACCAATTAAATCCCATGACATCACAAAGCTTCTGTACAGTGGAGGAATCAGCTGAGTGAAAAGGAAGCCAACAGAATGGGAGGAAAATTATTGTTAGTTCTACCTATGATGGAGGGCTAGTATCTAGAACTAGAAAATTAAACAATAAGAAATCAATCAAGGCATTCAGTAAAAGAGCTAATGAAATGAAAAGCCATTAGATATGAAATACAAATATCCAGTAAGTTTATAAAAACTGTTCAGTTTTACTGGCCTCCAGAAAAATAAAAGCCAATGAACATTGAGATTTCACCAAGGCATAGTTAGAAAGGCAGTCACAAAGAAAACAAATTTAAAATGCTGGTAAAGCTGTGGACAAAATATTTTTAGCAGCACTATTTACAATAACTAAGTTGTGAAATAAGTATAGGTACCTGGTAACAGTTGAATATACAGGAAAATTAAGTGTGTGTATACATATATATATATATATATATATATATATATATATATATACAGTGAAAGGTTATCAGCCACAAAGAAGTGATGTTATTTTCAAGAAAAATGTATGCAAAAGCATAAGATCTTACTAAATATGTTTACACAGTCTTGGAAACTTACTTTGTTTCCCTTGATTATAATTATACATTTATAAAGATGCATAAAGTCATATAAGATACATAAAAATAGAAGTAAAAATATAATAAATCAAAGAGAATCCATAATAGAATAGAAGGGTATAAGAAAATATGCTTATTATATACCATATAACTACATGAAAAAATTAAAACAGTTGCACTGAGCATAATATCAAGATTCATCTGTTTTGTCATATATGGTAGAATCTCTTCCTTGTGGTTCTGTGCTATTCTTCCCAGGTGGTATAAATATTCCATATTTCTTCTTTCAATGACTTTTTAACACACATATACCTGTCTCCATATGTTTGTTGGCTTTTGTAAATATTATTACAGAAATATAAGGTCATTGGAACCTTCTTAAAAGCTTTATTTTAATTGTTTGGATTAAAATTTGCTGTATTATGCAGTAAAAAATTTAAGTTCCAAATAACTGAGGTATTGCTTTGTATAATGGCTAAAAGATTTCATCAACAGTGTAGAAGTGAATCTGCTTTTGCTTACTCATGTCAAAATGATGTCTTTATTCCTTGACTAGCCATCCTGAAAAGGACAATTGTAGTCAGAAGTTTCTCTGTCTCACCCAGCTGGTTACACAGCCATTTAGTCTCAAATAAATATACACAATTTATTAACTGTAAACTGTTTGGCCTATGGCTCAAGCATATTATTGACTCACTCTTTCACTTAGATTAACCCATAATTCTTATATATGTTTAGCTACATGGGTTGTGACTTTTCACTCAGGATTACATTTCCATCTTGATTTCTCTGCATCTTCTGGCATCTGCTCTCTCGTCCTCTTTCCACAATTCTCTTTGCCTGGTCGCCCCACCTATACTTTCTGTCTGCTTAGTTTCTGGACAATCTGCAGTTTATTAAAGCAATATGTATAGTGACAAATATTTACAGTATACAGGAGCATAATTCCATAGCAGACAATATTCTATTATGATTTTTATTTCTATTCCTTGTAAAACTGTTGATGCAAGACATGATTTTGGTAGATTTATAGCCACTGATATATCATCATTGGCAATTTATTTTTCAGAGACCATTGTAATGAATTTTTAGATTTATTGCTGTTGCTTCCTTTTTATTAGTCTTAAGTTATTTACATACTTTATTGGTTAACCCTTACTCTGATATACAACTTAAACTGTATATTTAGTTCTTATTTTTCCTTGCAAAGAAGTGTTTACCTTGTGATCATTACTTTGTTGCTAGTCTTAAAAGAAAGATTTGGGCTACACTGGTGAATACAATGATAAATTTAGGCTTCTAATATTCGAGTGTTGTAAATGGTTCTGGTCCGGACTTTTCTGGCCTTGACCAAAGGTTTAGTCTGACTCTCTGCCCCACTTAGCCTCAAATAATCACACACAAGCTTATATTAATTTGTGTACACTGATTGACCTAGGGCCCAGTCATAGAATTTTCTAGGCTCCTTCATCTCAATTCAACCCATTTTGTTCAGCTGTGCAGGTCGGTACCTTTCTTCAGAGCAGCATTTCCTCTGCATCTCCTGGCAACTCCGATGACTCTGTCATCTGTGTCTGGAGTCTGTCTCTGCTCTGAGATGTTCCTGAGTTTTCTTAGCCTGGTAGCCCTGCCCACACATCCTGTTTGCCTTTGTCCAACCAGCTTTTTATTAAACCCATAGGCGGGACAAATATTTACATTACAAGCATAATCCCACTACATTTGAGCTCTATTATGCTGGGTTATATTATTCCTATTTTATTGAAAAATGTATTATTAAGAAGTAATTAAGTGTTGTCAGGTGTTTTTACTGAATTGATTGATATAATCAAATATTTAAACTTTTGTTTTGTTTTTTATTGTGATTTATAATTTTTTCTTCTTTATTTATTTTGTATCTATCAAGAAAAACAGTAAATTGAATTTAAAATGCTGATAAGTTAACAACAACTATAAACAAAATAAAAATCATAAGCATGACTTATCAAGGGTGATAATGCAAATAATTTGCTACACATAAAATTACTTTGTGTTCAGCTTTCCCTCTGAATTTTTTTTCTATCCCTGTATATCCTTATTCAAGGTCCCTTCCCTCTCCCACCACATCAGGTCATTTTTTCTTCTCCACAACTCCCCATCCCCTCCCTGGGCAGGCAGCAGACAGTCCCATGGTCCCACAGATCCAATAATACTTAGTTCAGTCTCCACTCAGGCAAATCCAGTTTTGTCTCCCCTCCCTCAAGAGTGGGTCAGGTGTTCCTCTAGGGGGAGTGGGATCTGAAGGGTCAATCCAGGGTGTTTCTGATGCCAAGCTGTTCAGTGGTTATGGTTTGCAGCTTGGGCATGCTTTACTTTTTTCTTGTTTGTTTGTTTAGAGACCACTAATGAGTGAGTACATCCCCTGCTTATCTTTCTGAGTTTGTGATACCTCGCTCAGTAGGATATTCTGAAGCTTATATTGTAAATGTAGAGAATCTATAAATGGATGTATAGTTTTTGTGCAATGACTTAAAATATGACAATTATATAAACATTAAACAAAGGTATATATATAAAGTAAAATGACAACAGTATCTTAAATATAAAACATTGTATAAAAAATTTTAAATAGGTAGAATGAATATATATAATACATATATATGACTAGTATAACTAAACAGAGGTAGAAACTGTATAGTGAGAATGACAACAATGTTTAACATGTATTAATGTGTAAAATATTTTCAACAAACAAAATAATTCTACATTTAAATCAATATATAAAAAATCTATATTAGTATAAATTGTGGCTTATATTTGGCTAATACTTGTTTATAGGTAGATAGAATTTATTTATATTTGCTTTAAATTTTTGCTACAATTTTTTTCTTTCTTTTATTATTATTTTTTATGAATAAAGTCATATTTTTTATCCATGTTTTCCTTGTTCAGACTCCCTTCCCCTGCTGCCCCTCTCTTGTCACTCACTCTTCTCCCATCACCTTATCTCCTCCCCAGCAAGGGCAGGAGGTCCCAAGTTCCCAAGGTAGCTTAGTTCAATATTCACTCCAGGCGGATCCACTTTCTTCACCCCAACATCAAGACTGGTTCAGGTGTTCCTCTGGAAGGAATGAGCTCCAAGGTTCCGGTCCAAGGTGTTTCAGATCCTAAGCTGTTTAGTGGTTGTGGTTTGCAGCTTGGACATTCTTATCTTTTTGTTTAATATCCATTAATGAGTGAGTACATCCCCTGCTTATCCAGCCCTGTTTTAGCACAAGAAAGCTAAATACATTCATATTTATTTACTTTTCTTGTAATTAAACTTTTTTTTGTTAATGCAGCATGTTACACTATCCCATTTTAACATGTTAAAATATACTTATATCCTACAATTAACATACCCTTAGTCATAATGTGTGTTATTTCTAGTGGTCTGGTAGTTTTGTTTGTTTTTGCTTTTGCTTTTGTTTTGTGTTTTGTTGTTTGTTTTGTTTTGGTAATGGATGTCTAATTAAATTTCATAAAAAAGCAACTGGTAATTTTCCATGCTTTGGTGTCCAAGTTGGTGTGACCATATTGCAAGCATGCAAAATGAGTGTAAAAGTGTTTTCTCCTATATTTTTGGTTGTGAGCCTAGCCCTTAATGACTGAGCCCTGGTATTTCCATATGGCAGCCTCAGAAGACTAACACGCCAAGGATATAACTTGAAAAAGGAAATGTTCTTTGCACACTAGGACTTTAAAAGATAAACCTTCAGAATATGTTTTCAAGAAATATATATGTGACTTCTACATGAAAATCTATATATATTGCTGCTAATAGAAAAAGCAACCCACAATAGGATTTCCCATATTTGTGTGATAGATACTAAATATTTATATGAGTTTTATTTCTATAAATTGATCTAGAGATTCAATATTATTTGAAGAAAAATAAGTGTTTTGAGGGGAAAAAAGGAAGCTTTTTCTCCATGGTTTTTGAAAGAATTTCAAAAGCATTGGTTATAGTTTCCCTTTAAATATTTGGTTGAATTCAAAATTGAAGCAAGACATAATGGACATCACTCCTTTAAGAGTCTTTTGTCACTAACTCAAGTCTATATTAACATCATTGCAGACTATCCAGTTCCTCATTATTTACTCTGTAAAGACTGTAGGTTTATTATACATTTATTCTTTTATATTCTTAACTTGTGGGCATATAATATAGCTCATTATAGTCACCCAAAAAAATCTTTACTTCCCATGGTTCCTGTTGTAATGTTTCTTTTATTTGATTTTTTTATTCCTTCCTTTTGTCTTTTTGATGGCTTTTCTGTGTGTCTCTCTTGGTTGGCTGTTTGTTTGGTCTGATTAATATTTTGTGACTTTTGATTGTACTTTCAAACAATCAACCCTAGGTTATGTCTATCTTTTCTTTGTATCTTTAGTTCTTCTGTTTTTCATCTTCCTATTCTAATATTTATTTTTTTATCCTGAAAACTTCTTATGCTGTCAATTTTGTGCTTTCAAGTCCAATGTTCAGTTTCTGTGTGTTCATTGCTGTAGATTCCATTCTTGGTATTGCTTTCCTTTTCTTTTGCATAATGCTTCTGAGTCTTTTAATGGTGTGATGTTTTCTAGGCAATACCAAATGTTGTAAAAATATAGGATGCTGCAAAATTTTGAATATATTCTATCCATTCTCGCTTACACTTCTCTAAATTCTTTCATAATATGTATGTCATCATCTTCTTGAGTCAATTCCATCCCCAACTCTCTTAATAAAATTTTTATGCTGTTTCATTTTTATTTCCTTTAGCCCTTCTCATCAACTAAATTATTCACTATGTTTGTGGCCTTAGATTCTTCTGTGTCTGTTGTTAGTTACTGTATTTTTCAACTCTAAAGTTATTTTAATTTTTTACTTTTCATTGACACAAATTAATTAGATCAGCTTATATAGTACAGAGTAATAATTATTATGTGTATATGCTGTTTAATAATATCAGATACTTATTATGTATCATTTGTTTTACTTGGGATAGTTCAGAATCATCTATATTAGTCATTTTGGAATACGCAATCAGCTACTCTTTTTTTGAAAATTAGAACCTGTACTTTTAGCCAACTTCACCCTAGTACCCATTTAACAATTTTCTTCCCAAACCTTCTAAGAACTACATGTTTCTGAGGTTTCAGGATAGATATTTGAATGTAGGTAGGGATTATCTTGTTTTAGTAAAGTGGTACTTATTGGTTCTTGCAAAAGATCCAGCACTTCACTAGTCATAAAAAATTGGCTAGGTTTTCAGAAACAGGTATGATTCTCTTGTTTGGAAGATATTTTTAGACCCCTGCCCAGAGCAGAGCCAGAGGGGGGCAGAGTCTGGCACCAGGGTCACCTGTCCAAAGAGTTCATCTCTGGAACTGAGGTCAAAACCTAGGGTCTGAAATCAGACTCTCCCTAGTAGACATGCTCTAGGCTTTACCTGTGAGGGGCTTACTCCAGTGAACCCTAAAAGAAAAGACTTCGCATTCCTGGGCCCCACCTCTGGGGAAAATTGGTTCATCAGAGAAGGACTGAGGCCTTTGAAACTCAGAACCCTGTCCAGAGCAGAGTAAGAGAAAAAGCAGACTCTGTCATCAGAGCAGACAGGAGACACACAAGACCTTTTGCCACAACTGACTAGGAGCTGAATAATTGTGAACCACTGAACCCAATGGCAGATGCCACTGCAAAAATACATATGACAATATAAACAGCAACAAAGCAACACCAGAAGAAACTGGTGGTTCTACAGCTATAAGACCTGAACAGAGCAATGACGAAGAAGCAGAAGGAAACAACAGCAAAAACACCTTTATGAAGATTATTGAAGCCTTCAAAGAAAATATAAAAAAATTCCCTTAAAGAAATAGAAAAATATACAAACAAAGAATTGGAAGAGATGAACAAAACCTTGAAAAAAAACCAAGAAAAGGAAAAACCAAAATATGAAAGAAACATCCCAGGAACTAAAAATTGAAATAGAAGTAAAAAGAAAAAGGCATAAAAGGAGGAAAAGGTGAAAATAGAAAATCTGAAGAAGAAAGCTGGAACTACAGATACAAGCATAACCAAAGAATCAAAGAGATGGAAGAGAGAATCTTTGGAGTGGAAGACTCAGTAGTTGAAATAGATGCATCAGTCAAAGAAAACATTAAAACCAAAAAAAGCCATAACACAAAACATTCAGGAAATTTGGGACACCATGAAAAGACTTAACCTGAGAATAATAGGAACAGAAGAAGAAGACTACCAGCTCAAAGGACAGATATTGTATTCGATAAAATCATAGAAGAAAACTTTCCCAATTTAAAACAGAAAATGTCTATAAAGATACAAGAAGCTTACAGAACACCAAAAAGATTTGACTCCCCAAAAGAGTCCATTTGCCACAAATAAGCCACAAAACAAATAAAACATTTTAACAGCTGCAAAAGAAAATGGCCAACTTACCTATAGAGGCAGACCCATCAGAATAACTCCTGACTATTCAATGGAAAAAAATGAAAGGAAAAAGGTCCTGGTCAGAAGTTATACAGACATTAAAAGAGCATGGCTGCCAACCTAGACTACTATACTGAGCAAAACTATCAATCACTATAGATGGAGTAAACAAGTATTCCATGACAAAGTCAGACTGAAACAATACTTATCTATCAATCCAGCCCTTCAGAAACAATTAGAGGGAAAACGCCAACCTAAGGATCCCAGATACATACATGAAAATACAGAAGAAAAGGCAAGGAAAGGAAATACATACAAGATACAACCAAAAATAACAAGAAATATCAATAAGTGGTCACTAATATCCCTTAATATCAATGGGCTCAATTCACCTATAAAAAGACACACACTAACACAATGGATACAAAGACAGAAGCCATCCTTCTGCTCCATACAAGAAACAAACCTCAACCACAAAGACAGACACAGGCTCAGAGTAAAGGGATTGGAAATTTTTTTCCAATCAAATGGTCCTAAGAAACAAGCTGGTGTTGATATCAAAATATCTACCAAAGTAGCCTCCAAACTAACATCAATAAAAGAGACCAGGATGGACATTACTTACTCATTTCAGGAAAAATTGGTTAAGAAGAGATTTCAATCCTGAGTTTTTATGCCCCTAATATAAGGGTACCTACCTATGTGAAAGAAACACTTCTAAGGCTCAAATCCCACATCAATTCTCACATCATAATAGTGGGAGACTTCAATACCCCACTTTCACCCTTGGATAGATCAACCAGACAGAGATTCAAGAGAGAAATAAGGAGTCTAATAGAAGTTATGATTCAAATGGATTAAATAGATATTTACATAAGCTTCCACCCAAACGCAAAAAAAAATCATATTTCTTAGCACCATATGGAACTTTCTATAAAACTGATTACAAAATTAGTCATAAAGCAAATATCAGTAAATAAAAAAAGGAAATAATCCCTTGTATCATATCAGACCACGACTCCTAAAGTTAGAGTTCAACAACATCAAAAATGACAGAAAGCCTACCAACTCATGGAAACTAAACATCACTCAGTTGAACCACCTCTGGGTCAAAGACTGAAGGAATAATGCCAAATTCCTTCTATGAGGCCACCGTTACCCTAATACCCAAGCCATTCAAAGATACAACAAAGAAGGAGAATTATAGACCAATTTCCCTCATGAATACTGGTGCTAAAATTCTCAAAAAAAAATTATCAAACCGTATACAACAATGTATAAAAAATATTATCCACCATGACCAAGTAGGCTTCATCCCAGAAATACAGGGTTGGTATAACATACGAAAAACTGTAAATGTTATCCATCATATAAACAAATTAAAGGAACAAAGCCACATGATCATATCCTTAGATGCTGAAAAAGCCTTTGACAAAATCCAACACTCCTTTATGATTAAAACCCTGGAGAGATCAGAAATACAGGAAAAATATCTAAATATAATAAAGGCGATTTACAAGAAGCCGACAGCCAGTATCAAACTTAATGGAGAAAAACTCAAGAAGTAACAGACCTATTTGACAAAATTTTAAATCACTGAAGAAAGAAATTGAAGAGAATATCAGAAAATGGAAAGCTCTCCCATGTTCCTGCCTAGGTAGGATCAACATAGCAAAAATGGTAATTCTACCTAAAGCAATCTACAGATTCAATGAACTGCCCATCAAAATCCCAACACAATATTTGTTGGAACTTGAAAGAACAATACTCAATTTCATTCGGAATAACAGGAAAGCCAGGATTGCCAAAACAATTTTACTCAACAAAAGAACCTCAGGAGGTATCACCATCCCTGACTTCAAGTTATACTATAGAGCTACAGTAATAAAAACAGCCTGGTACTGGCATAAAAACAGACATGTGGATCAATGAAATAGAATTGAGGATCCAGACATTAACCCAAAAACCTATGAACACCTGATCTTTGACAAAGAGGCCCAAAATATTCAATGAAAAAAGATAGTATATTCAACAAATGGTGTTGGCATAGCTGGATAGAAGTGTGTAGAAAAGTGCAAATAGATCCGAGCCTGTCACCCTGCACAAAACTCAAATCCAAGTAGATCAAAGACCTCAACATAAACCCAGCCACTTTAAACTTGATAGAAAAGAAAGTGGGAAATACACTTCTACGAATTGGCACAGGTGACCACTTCCTAAATATAACACCAGTGGCACAGACACTAAGACCAATAATCAATAAGTGGGATCTCCTGAAGCTAAGAAGCTTCTATAAATCCAAGGACACTGTCAATAGGACAAAAGGACAGCCTACAGAATGGGAAAAGATTTTCACCAACCCTACAAGTGAGAGAGGAAAGATCTCTAAGATATATGAAGAACTCAAGTATCTAGAGCCCAAACCTTAAATAACCCAATGAAAAAATGGCATTCAGATCTAAAAAGGGAATTCTCAGCAGTAGAATTACAAATGGCTGAAAGGCACTTGAAAAAGTGCTCAACATCTGTAGCCATCAGAGAAATGCAAATCAAAACAGCTTTGAGATACTACTTTACACCTCTCAGATTGCCTAAGATAAAAGTAACAGAGGACAGCCTATGCTGGAGAGGATGCGGAGCAAGGGGAACACTCCTCCATTTTTGGTGGGAGTATAAGCTTGTCCAGCCACTTTGGAATGCAGTATAGCGGTTTCTCAGAAAACTGATAATCAATCTCTCCAAGGACTCAGTAATACCACTTCTGGGTGTATACCCTAAAGAAGCAGAGTCACACTCCAAAGGCATTAGCTCAACTATGTTCATAGCAGCATTATTTGTAATAGCAAGAACCTGGAAACAACCTAGATGTCCCTCAACTGAAGAATGGATTAACAAACTGTGGTACATCTACATAATGGAGTACTACTCAGCAGTAAGAAAAAAATGATATCCTAAAATTTGCAGGCAAATGGATGGATTTGGAAAATATCCTACTGAGTGAAGTATCACAAACCCATAAAGATAAGCAGGGGATGTACTCACTCATTCGTGGACTCTAAACAAACAAACAAACATGAAAAAAAGCAAAGCATGCCCAAACTGCAAACCACAACCACTGAACAGCTTAGGATCAGAAACACCCTGGACTGACACCTTGGATCCCACTCCCCCTAGAGGAACACCTGACTAACTCTTGAGGGAGGGGGGAGAAAACTGGATCTGCCAGCAGTGGAGACTGAACTAAGCAATATTGGGGCAGTGGGACCATGGGACTGCCTGCAGCCTGCCCAGGGATGGGATTGGGATTTCTGGAGAAGAAATAATGACCTGATGTGGTGGGAGGGGGTAGCGACCTTGAATAAGGATATACAATTTTAGAAAGTGTGACTTCTTTGTTCATAATAATAATAAAAAAATGCAAAGGAAAAAAAAGAAATCAAAACCTTCCTAGAATTTAATGAAAATGAATCCACAACGTACCAAAACCTGTATACAATGAATGTGGTTTTAAGAAGAAAATTTATAGCACTAGTTGCCTATATGAAAAACCTAGAGAAATCTCACACCAGAGAAGTAACAGCACAGCTGAAATTCTTAGAACAATTAGAAGCAAACTCACCTAGAAGGAGAAGACAGCAGAAAACAATCAAACTTGAAACATAAAGAATACAAAGATTCAATGAATCAAAGAGTTGGTTCTTTGACAAAGTCAACAAGATGGATTAAACTCTTATCCAAACTAACCAAAAAGGAGAGAGAGAACATTCAAATAAGCAAACAGTAATAAAAACAGCCTGGTACTGTCATAGAAACAGAATTGTGAATCAATGGAATCAAAGTAAAGATCCTAACATTAACCCAAAAACCTATGAACACCTGACCTTTGGCAAAGAGCCTCAGCATATTCAATGGAATAAAGATAGTATGTTTAACAAACGGTGTTGGCATAGCTGGATGGTAGTGTGTAGAAAAATGCAAATAGATCCAAGCCTGTCACCCTGCACAAAACTCAAATCCAAGTTGATCAAAGACCTCAACATAAACCCAGCCACACTGATGTTGATAGAAAAGTAAGTGGAAAATAACCGTCAACAAAATGGCACAGGTGAGCACTTCCTAAATAGAACACCAGTAGCACAGGTACTAGGTACAACAATCAGTAAGTGAGACCTCCTGAAATGAAAATTTTCTGTAAAGCCAAGGACACAGTCAATGGGACTAAACGACAGCCTACAGAACAGGAAAAGATTTTCACCAACCCTACAAGTGAGAGAGATCTGATCTCTAAAATATATAGAGAACTTAAGAAACTAGAGCACAAAATCCTGAATAACCCAATAAAATACTTGGTTCAGAACTAAAAAGAGAATTCTCAGCAGAAGAATTACAAATGGCTGAAAGGCACTTGAAAAAGTGCTCAACATCTTTAGTCATCAGAGAAATGCAAATCAAAACAGCTTTGAGATACTATCTTACACATCTCAAATTGCCTAAGATAAAAGAAACAGATGACAGACTACACTGGAGAGGTTGTGGATCAAGGGGAACCCTTCTCCATTGTTGGTGGGAATGTAAGCTTGTTCAGCCACTCTGGAATGCAGTATGGAGGCTTCTCAGAAAACTGGGAATCTATCTCCCCAAGGATCCAGCAATACCACTACTGGGCATATACTCTAAATTTGTACATATGCACTCCAAAGTCATTAGCTCAACTATGTTCATAGTAGCATTATTTGTAATAGCAAGAACATGGAAACAACCTAGATGCCATTCAACTGAAGAACAGATTAACAAACTGTGGTACATCTTCACAATGGAGTACTACTCAGCAGTAAGAAATACTGATATCCTAAAATCGGCAGGCAAATGGATGGATTTGGAGAATATACTCCTGAGTGAGGTTTCACAAACACAGAAAAATAAGCAGTGGTTGTACTCCCTCATTAGTGGACTTCAAACAAAAAGCAACAAGCAATGCATGTCTAAGCTGCAAACCACAACCACTGAATAGCTTGGGATCTGAAACACCTTGGACTGGCACCTTGGAGCCCATTCCCTCCAGAGCAACACATGACCCAGTCTTGATGTTGGGGCGAGGAAAATGGATCTGCCTGGAATGGATGCTGAACTAAGCCTCTTTGGAACCTTAGGACCTCCTGCCCTTGCTGGGAAGGAGATAAAGTGATGGGAAGAAGAGAGAGTGACTGGGATTGGTGGAAGGAAGAAGGGAGTTTGAACAAGGGGACATATGGATAAAAAATATGACTTTATTCATAATAAAAAATCTTTTCATTTAATTCACCTATTTATTTTATATTGTAGCTATAGCCTCCCCACCCCATCCTCCCGTTCCAGACCCTCTTCCTTACCCCCACCCCATCCCTCCATCTTCTCCTCTTCTTTTTCCTTATAGGAAAGGGCAGTCTCTTATAAATATCAATAAAACATGGCGGCATATTTTGTTTTATTACCACTGAGAACCTCCTCATGTATTAATGCTGGAAAAGTCGACCCAGTATTGAAGTAGGTTCCAAAACATCAGTAAATGAGTCAAATACAGCCCCTGTTCCCACTGTGAGAAATCTCATGAGAAGACTAAGCTTCATAACTATAACATATATGCAGAGTGCATAGGTCAGTCTCATGAAGACCCCCTGGTTGTTGCTTCTGTACAAGAGATTTTTCCAGAAGTCTATGGGGAAGACCCCACCTTAGACTCCACTTAGTGGATTAAGTGGCCATCTCCTGTGAAAAGATTGGTGCCTGACCTAGTTGTTGTCAGAGAGAGGATTTTAAGTCTGAGTAGCAAGCTAATGTTTACTACCAGAGTATACATGCTGCTCCTGAACCTTTAAGGGTTATTGTGTAATGATGGTCACTGTCCTGGATATAGGAATATAGCTGGAAAGCTATTAGTTACTTTCCTTTTTGGAAGCTTGTACATTGTCTTGAGGCACTATAAAAGCTAATTCTTATGTCAGCTAGTCTCTGGAGACTGTGTAGTTATCTCTGTGCCTTCTTACACCCTCCCTCAAAGGGTCCTGATCATTGAGCAACCCAAAACCTAAAACTAAATCAAGCATACTCCAACCGGTCCTGCCTCAATTGAATATGCCACACTGCATTTACTCACCCTAGAATTCTTTACCTTCTCTTTGGAATGAATGGAGGATGGGATTGGAGGAAGCTGGTGAATGACTGGAAAGAGGAGAAGAAAGGGGAACAATGGTGGGTATGTAAAAAGTAAACCAAAATAAAATGAAAAAAAAAAATGATGCTCCAAGATGGCACATGTACATCTATATAAAGCTTGAGAAACATTACAAAGTTTCCGAACAAACAAGAAAAAAAAGCAAAGCATGCCCAAGCTTCAAACCACAACCACTGAACAGCTTGGGATCAGGAAGAGAGGAGAAAGTCTTAAATACCCTCCTTCCAGACAGGAGAAAGAGCTTTAATTTGATGGTATCTGCAACTTTGGCACAGTCATCTCAGTGATCTAGGTCACCAAATATCAGGACTCCACTCTTGCTGTTAAGGTCTCAGGCAGACCTCATATTGGCCTATATGAAAGTGCTAGGAGCACATGTCTTAAGACACCAGCTTTACCAGTTTGAACTGGCCAAGCTGATCTCCAGGCCCTTTGAAGCCTCTAGGGCCTATACATTTCACAAGGACCAAGCTCCTACCCCAGTATCGAGGCTGAACAAGGTGTTCATCTGCAGAGAATAGGCTCAATGAAGTCAGTTCTTACACTGGAAATAAATTCTGGTCACACAGCCAGAGGACCTATAAATTACTCATTCCATTTGACTGTCATCTACATTCAGAGAACCTAGTTCAGTCCCATGCAGGTTCCCAGGAGCAATGCAGTGTCAGTGAGTTCCCAATAGCTCAGGTAAACTATGCCTGTCAGTTTCCTTATCATGATCTTGACCCCTTTGCTCTCCTCCCTCTCTTCAACTGGACTTCAGCTTGAACTGTGGTTTTCTGCTTCTGCTTCCATCATTTGCTGGGTGAAAGTTATAAAATGGCAATCAGAATGGTCATCAATTTGATTATAGAGGAAGAACTGCTCAGAAACCCTCTCTACTGCTGCTTGGAGTCTTAGCTGGAGTCATGTTTGTGGGTTCCTGGGTATTTTCCTAGCACCAGGTTTATCTCTAACCCGACAATGACTGTCTATTGAGATATCTATTTCATGGTTATCCCTCTCTCTCCCTACCCCAACTCAACCATCTCATTTTATCATGTTATTTTCCTACCTTACTTAGCCCCCCACCCTCTATGGTCCCAATTTACTCAGGAGATCTTATCTATTTCACTTTCCAAGGGGAATACATGAAAGTTTCTTTTAGGTTCCTCCTTGTTACCTAGCTTCTCAGAATTTGTGTTTTGCAGCCTGGTTATTCCTTGTTTTGTATCTAAAATCCACTTATGTTTGTATTTCTGGGTCTATGGTACCTCACTCAGGATACATTTTCTTAGTTCCATCCATTTGATGTCAGATTTCAGAAAGTCATTTTTTCTAATTGCTGAATAATTCTCCATTGTATAAATGAACCATATATATTTTTATCCATTCTTCAAATAAAAGCTATATGTGTTTTTCCAGGTTCTGGCTATTACAAATAATTTTGCTGTAAGCATAGCTGAGCTTGTCATAGGAATGTGCATCATTTGAATATATGCCCAAGATTTCATTGCTGGATCATTAGGTAGATTGATTCCCAGGTTTCTGAGAAATTGCCATGCTGATTTCCAAAGTGGTTGTACAAGTCTACATTCCTACCAACAAAGGAGGAGTGTTCCCTTTACTCCACAACCTTGTACCACAAAGTGTCACCAGTGTTTTTGATCTTAGCTGTTCTGACAAGTATAAGATGGTATCTCAGAATTAATTTGATTTGCATTCCCTGATGGCTAAAGATATTGAACAATTCTTTAAATGTCTTTTGGGTATTTGAGACTTTCAGTTATGAATTCCCTATTAACTCTGTGCCTCATTTTTAAATTGAGTTATTTGGGTTTTTGATCTCAATATTTTTGAGTTCTTTGTATATCAGCTCTCAGTCAAATGTAGAGTTGATGAAGATCTTTCTTCATTCTGTAGGCTGTTGTTTTGTCTTATGGGCTTTTGCTTTGCAGAAGCTTTGCAGTTTTAAAAGGTCTTATTTATCAATTGCACAGTGTCTGTGCTGTTGGTATTATATTTAGAATATGCTCTCCGGTGGCAATACATTCAAGGCTGTTTCCCACTTTGCTTTTATTAGGTTCAGAGTAGCTGAATTTATGTTGAAGTTTTGATCCATTTGGACTTTAGTTTGGGGCATGGTGATAGATATTGGTCTATTTGCATTGTTCTACATGCCACTATCCAGTTATTCTAGGACCATTTGTTGAAGATGCTTTTTATTCCATTATAGATTTCTGGCTTTTTCAAAACTCAGGTATTTATAGGTATATGAAATAACGTCAGGGTCTTCAATTTGATTGCATTACACATCTTTTTTTATGCCAATATCAAGCTGATTTTATTACTGTACCTCTATAGTATAGCTTGAATATAAGGATGATGATGCCTTCAGAAGTTTTTTTTTATTTTTTAAACAGGATTGTTTTGGTAATCTTGGGATTTTTGCTTTTCTATATGAAGTTGAATATTGTTCTTTTGAGGTTTATGAATAATTATGTTGGGATTTTGATGTGAATTGTATTGAATCTGTAGATTGCTTTTGCTAAGATTGCCATTTTTGCTATGTTAATACTACCTAACCAAAACCATGGGAGATCTTCAATTTCTTTCTTCAGTGACTTAAAATTCTTGTCATACAGGTCTTTCACTTCTTTGATTAAAGTCAACCCAAGGTATTTGATATTGATATTTGTGGCTAATGTTAAAGGTGATATTTCCAGATTTCTTTTTCAGGTCTTTTATCATTTGTTTATAGGAGGGCTATTGATTAATTTGAGTTTATCTTGTATCCTGATACATTGCTGAAGGTGGTTATAAACTGTAGGAGTTCTCTGGTAGAATTTTGTGGGTCACTTATGTATAATATCACCTGTAAATATTATAAGATTGGCTTCTTTCTTCCTAATTTGCATTCCCTTAATTTTCTTTTATTGTCTTATTGTTCTACCTAAAATTTCAAGAACTATATTGAATCAATATGGAGAGAGTGGATAGCCTTGTCTTGTTCCTGATTTTAGTGGGATTACTTTGTGTTTCTCTTCATTTAGTTTGATGTTGGCTATTGGCTTGCTGTATATTAGATTTTGTCAAAGACTTTTTCAGCATCTAATGAGATGATCATGTGTTTTTTTTTTCTTTCAGGTTGTTTATGTGATGGATGACATTGACAGTTTTTTATATGTCGAACCATCCCTGAATCGCTGGTATGAAGCCTACTTGATTATGGTGAGTGACTTTTTGATTTATTCTTGGATTCAGGCTTGCTAGTATTTATTGGGTATTTTTGTATCAATGTTCATGAGGGAGATTAGTCTATAATTCTATTTTTTGGTTACATCTTTGGGTGTCAGGGTTATTATAGCCTCATAAAAAGTTTGGCAATGCTCCTCTGTTTCTATTTTATAAAACAATATAAAAAGTATTGGTATCAGTTCTTTCTCAAAATTCTGGTAGAATTCTCTGCTGAAACCACTTGTCCATAATATTTGAGGACAAGACTTTTAATAACTGGTTCTATTTCCTTTGGAGCTAAAGGTCTGTTTAAGTCACTTACCTGGTCTTGATTTAATTTTGGTAAATAGTATCTGTTAAGAAAGTTGTTCATTTCTTTTAGATTTTCCAATTTTGTGGAGTATAGGTTTTTGAAGTATGACTTAATGATTTTCTAGATTTCTTCTCTATCTGTTATGTCCTTTTTATATCTGATTTTGTTAATTTGTATAAGGGTTTGTCTAGCTTATGTTTCTCAAAGAACCAACTCTTTGTTTCATTGATTCTTTGGATTGTTCTCTTTGTTTCAGTTTTATTGATTTTGTCCCGGATTGTGATTATTTCCTGCCTTCTGCTCCTTCTAAATGAGTTTACTTCTCTTTTCTAGATGTTTCAAGTGTGCCTTTGAGTTACTTACATGATATTTCTCCAAATTCATCATGTAGATGCTTAGTGCTATGAACTTTTCTCTTAATACTGCTTTCATTGTGTCCCATAAGTTTAGGTATGTTGTGAATTCATTTTCATTGAATTCTAGGAAGTCTTTAATTTATTTATTTCTTCTTTGACTCCCGAGGTGGTTCAGTTGAGAGTTTTTCATTTTTATGAGTTTGTAGGCTTTCTGTAGTTTATAATGATATTTACCTTTAGGCTTTGGTGTTCCAATAGGATACAAGATGTTATTTCTATTTTTTGTAACTATTCATATTTGATTTATGATTGAGTATATGGTTTAACTCAGAAAAGGTTCCATGGAGTGCTGAGAAGAAGGTATATTTTTTGTATTTGAAGAATAAGTTCTGTACGTATCTACTAAGTTCATTTAAGTCTCTTACATTATTTCTTTTTTAAGTTTATGTCTGGTAGATCTGTTCATTAGTGATAGTGGTGTGTTTAGGTCTCCCACTATTAAAGTGCCGGGTTTGATATGTAAATTAAACTTTAGCAATGCTTCTTTTACATGTGTAGGTACCACTGTATTTGGGACATAAATTTTTAGTATTGAGATATCATCTTGATGGATTTTTCCTGTGACAAACATGTAATGACCTTCCAGATATCTTTTGATTGATTTTAGTTTGAAGTCTTTTTGTTAAATATTCAGATTGCTACCCCAGCTTGCTTCTTATATCCATTTGATTAGAAAGTTTTTCCCTAACACTTTATTCAAGGGAGGTGTTTGTATTTGAGGTTGAGGTGTATTTCTCATACACAATCTAGTTGTTTTGTGTTGATTTTATCTGCTTCATGAGCTGTTTACTTGGTTTCTAGATTTTTCAACCAAGAAAAAGAAACATTAAAAATCCCTGCAATATTCTGAATATAGAGCTGGAGAGATGACTCAGACATTAAAGGCTAGGCTCACAACCAAAAATATTTTGAATATGAAAATACATAAAACCAAATATCTTTTACAGATGCTAAATATTACTTCAGAGAGTACAAAATTATCACTCTATTTAAATCTGCTTAAAATGTCTAATGATTGCTGTTAAGGACCTGGAGTAAACAAACTACCCATGATGTGTGATATTCCATGCTCTAATTCAGGAGAAAAACACATCTTAAGTGAAAAAGAAAAATAAATGTATTTGTCCAAGTAAATATATACCCATTATAATGAAGAATAGATTTAATAGTGACTAACTGCCATGTAACAATCAAAGCCAAGGTTTCTTCCTATTGAAGTATGAAGTAAAGAAAGGGGCTCTTTTACTTTTTAAAAAGAAAGAAGGAGAATTTGTTAACATTTAACTTCATATCCTGCATTAGTATTTTTAAGCATTTCTTTTCCTATTGCAAACTTGCTTTAGGTGAGAGTTTTGCAGACCCAAAATACATGGCCACAGCTTTCAAGGATATGCTTAATAAATATCAATACTACTTCAAAATGATGAAAAAAATTCTTTGGTGAACAAGTTGAATTGCCAAATTTAGTTTTCAAATATAGTCATGGAAAAAGGGGAGTCTGAAGCACACAGACATAG
The DNA here is from genome assembly GCA_004025045.1 of Sigmodon hispidus. NCBI lineage: Eukaryota > Metazoa > Chordata > Mammalia > Rodentia > Cricetidae > Sigmodon > Sigmodon hispidus. Next base: position 17,796 of record PVIH01008349.1, on the reverse strand, counting down.
GGCTAATTTTAGTGACCCAGAGACCATTTTTTTTAAACAAAGCCAAATTCTTCCACAAATAAAGGCTAAAAATAAAATGAGTTTCTAATGTTAAAATGAATCATGAAAAATGTCTAGAAAGTCTTTAAGTAATTGCTTTTGATGATAATTTTATATGACTCTAATCATAAGACTTTCTAATTAGTTATTCCCTTGAATGATAGTGTGTGGTTTTTCAAAACCATAGCTAATAGAATAGAAGACTCATTTGATATTTATATTACTACATGTCTCAACCTTAGTCTATTACTAAACACTAAATTCTGAAAAGATAGCATTTTATAATATATTCACCATAAAAATTATGAACTTGAATTTGAACCACTGCCAGTGGCATAAGATGTACTTTCTGAATCCTATTTTCCTTGGTAGTAAATTAAAATAATGATGATGATGATGGTGACAAACTACTTTAAGTAATTCTCAAGAAAACTCCAAAGACTAAATAAATACAATATTTTTTAAAAGGCAAATTCACATCAAAGTATTAAGGTATACAGAAAATCTCCAAGTAACTGTACTTATCTCTGATGAATATCATGTGATCATGCATTAAGCTGAAAGAAAATTTGGTCGTCTTTATTTGGAAAATTGAAAGGCTTTGTGCATTGCCATAATACTGACAAAAGAAAGAATGTAGAAGGCTCATGTAGTGTCTGCCTTCAAGTTTCTAAGTTTCAGTGGCCCAAGAGAGACACTAGTTCAGAAGTTTATGATGTGAGTGATGTGGTGGTTGTGAACACAAAAGTTGTGGAGTGCCAGACACTTCTGCACCTTACCTACTTAGTTACTGATTTGTAAGGGCACCTTCCTGCAGAAGCAGCCAGGCCCATAGCTCTTTCAGCTCGGTGCCAGCTTCTGCACTTCAGCTTCTAGTGCCCATGTTCCATGTGACAGTAACTATTCCTTTACAACAAGGCATACATGCCATCAAACTGGAATTGAGACACTAATGGTGACTCCAGTTCTCTCGCATACATTCTCTTGCCCTTGCTGAGTCCATTTTGGTTTTTCTTTGTTACTTTATGTTTAGAGCTTTTCTTTTCCTGGTTGAAAAACATATGACAGCTTTAGTCTTAATACCGAGCTCAGTGGCACAACATTCTGTAAACTTATTTCCCACAACCTTCTATGCCTTCATCCCCAAATTTTTTTCTAATCTTTTGAGACTCTATTTCTCTAATTGAATGTGAACTGATACATTATAATAAAGTAAGAAAAAATATCAAAAAGATAGTGACAGATCAAGAAAATAATGAGTTCAACCACTAAAGGAAGTTTTAAATTCTTATCCCAGAATTCTGACCTGTGAAGACCAGAAAGAAAGCAGATCATCTAAACCAAAATGACATGAGTTTCAACAGAAAGATTGTAGGAAAGAGGATTCTGTAGAGTAGGAAGCATGACAAAGCAAAAAGAAAAAACCAGGATCTGTAAAAAATACAAATGAACAAGGCGATTAATTAGAATATTCAATTAAAATAAAGTTCCACGTAAGCAATAATAGTGCACATGTTAAATACATTCTCTAAATTAGACTAGGAAACAATTATATCCTAAAGGCAAAATAGAATCTATTTTAGGCAAAATAGAATTAATGAAATGACAGATAACATAGAAAACTTGAAAAAAATTAGACATAAAATGTCCTTTAGAGATGAGATGAAATCAGCTGATAAACTCTAAATAGTACTAAATAAAAGCATGGTAAAATATGTAAAGAAATTTATTTATAGAGGATTTTGTTTTCTAGAATCTGCAACAATGTAGAAAATGAGAATAGAATTGAACTTTTCTTGTATTTTTCAGAGAAGCTGCTTCAATGACACTGCAAGTAAAGTAAAAAACAGTATCACTGAACATTACTGTAAAATACATTTACAACAATACACCTGTTTATTACTGTTGTCCAACTTTTCAAAGAAACTATTATAATATATGAGGTCTTTAGAAATGCAATTTAAAAAATAGGGAAACACAGGTTCACAGAGATTAATTTGCCCAAGGTCGCATAGATAATAAATGGATAAATGAAGATTTAAAAAAAATAATAATAACTAGTATACTAAGCTAAAACAAAATGAAAAGCAAGAAAAATGAAGAGCTGTGGAAATTAAACAAATTTTGACCATGAAAAATGCAAAAAATAATACCATTTGATATTTTCCATATGCTGTAATCTTTTTAATTGAAAAGAATCACAGTACGATACCGGATGATGGACAGAAGACTCAGCAGTTAGGAACACTTACTGCTCTTGCAGAGAAGCCAAGTTTGGGTCACAGCACTCACATCAGGCAGCTCACAACTACCTAAAATTTCATTCTACCAAATATGACATATTCTTCTGGCTTCAAACACATATGATATGAGACTCATGAACCCACACAATCAGAAAGTACACTATTTTAAAAAAAAAAACATTAAAAATGCAAAATGGATAGATATAGGGTACTGTGCCTCAGCCAAGAAAGCCCAAATCTGCAAGCAACAAGTAACATACCTGGGATATATCCTGATGGAAGGGCAGAGGTGGCTTTCAGACACAAGGAAAGAGACAGTACTTAGATCCCCACACCTACTACTGCCAGGCAAGTGACAGAGTTCCTGGGCTAAGTGGGGTTTTGTTGTCTGTGGATCCCAGGATTTGCAGAACTGGCCAGACCTTTATATGAGGCCACCAAAGATGGATGGGACTTTATCTGGACTGAGGACCACCAGCTGGCCTTTGACAAACTCTAGCAGAGCCTACTTTCATCCCCAGCATTAGGCCTACCAGATGTGACTAAACCATTTCACTTATATGTAGATGAAAACAAAGGGATAGCCAAAGGAGTCCCCACTCAAACACTTGGCCCCTGGCAATGGTCTGTAGCCTACCTGTCAAAGAAACTGGACCTTGTGGCAGCTGGATGGCCATCTTTCCTCTGTATAATAGTAGCCTTGGCACAGCTAGTCAAGGATGCTGACAAATTAACCCTGAGACAGACTCTTACCATAACCACCCTCTACACACTTGAGGGAGTTCTTAAGCAGCCCCCTGACCAGTGGTGGTTGAGCAATGCCAGAATGACCCACTACCAGACACTGTTGCTAAACCCTGCCAGAATAATCTTCCCGATGCCCTCAGCTCTGAATCCAGCTGCTTTACTGCCTGATATGGATTTGGAAGCACCACTGCACAACTGCTCCAGGATCCTAGCCCAGGCACACAGTATTAGACCAGACTTGCAGGACATCTCATTGCCTGATTCAGAAGTTACCTGGTATACTGACGGCAGCAGCTTCATGCAGAATGGTCTAAGATAAGCAGGAGCTGCAGTCACTACTGCAGAGGAAATAGTATGGGCAGAACCAATGCCACCTGGTACGTCTGCCCAATAAGCAGAGTTGATAGCCCTAACTAAGGCATTAGAACTGGGGCAAGGGCAAAAAGTTATCATCTACACTGACAACTGATATGCCTTTGCAATGGCACATGTACATGGGGCAATATATAATGAAAGAGGACTGCTGACTGCAGATGGAAGAAGTGTCAGGAATGGAGATGAGATCCTGGCCCTCCTTCAAGCCCTATGGCTACCCAAGAAACTGGCCATTATTCACTGCCCAGGACACCAAAAAGGAGATGGGCCATCCCCAGGGGCAACAGTCTGGCAGACAAGACAGCCTGGCAGGTGGCACTCCAGACTAATGTAGCTTCTGCCCATGTATTGTCAGACCCTGGAACACTCAACCTACAGAACATCCAGGGTATAGTAAAGAAGATCTTTCCTGGATTGAGACCCTCCCCATGACCCAGTGCATAGACAGGTGGTGGAGAACTACAGATAGTAAAATCATCTTGCCTGAACATCTAGAAGATAGACTGCTTGCCAAGATCCATCGATCATCCAATATGGATACACGGAGAATGCAGGACTTGGTTGGACAGTCAAGAATAAAAATCAAGTATGTACAGCAAAAACATTATAGACATTGTCACCAAATGCAAAGCTTGCCAACTAACCAGTGCTGTTGCCAGCTCTAAGAACCCTGGGTCTCCACTCAGGGAAAAGAGGCTTAGAGCTTATTGGGAAATAGACTTCACTGAGGTAAAACCTGGCAAGTATGGCACTTGTTAGTATTTTCAGACATTTTTTCAGGATGGACAGAGGTGTTTCCCACCAAATATGAAATGGTGCAGGTGGTGGCAAAGAAATTACTTGAAGATATACTGCCATTTATTTCCTACTATGATAGGGTCAGATAATGGACCAGCTTTTGTGTCCCAGGTAAGTCAAAATTTAGTCACCTTTCTGGGGAGTGATTGGAAGTTATATTGCACATGTAGACACCAGAGTTCAGGACAGGTAGAAAGAATGAACCATACACTAAAAGAGACCCTGACTAAATTGACCTTGGAGACTGGCACAGACTGGGTGTCTCTCCTTCCCTTTGCCTTATATAGGACCAGAAACTTCCCTTATGAGATGGGACTAACCCTATTTGAAATTATATTTGGCATCCCCTCCCCCATCATCCCCATCCTCCAGGTGGACTTGCTAGCAGAACTAGATGATCAAGATTTTCTCGATGCTATATGAGGAATTCAGTGGGCCCACAAAGAATTGTGGCCAAAATTCAGGGCCCTCTATGAATCTGGTTCCTCCCCTGAATCCCATAAGTTTCAACCAGGAGACTGGGTCTACATTAAGAGATCACCTAGGGTCCTTGGAACCCAGATAGAAAGAATCTTATATTGTTCTGCTGACCATACCCACAGCCATCAAGGTTGATGGTGTAGCTACCTGGATCCACCATTCCCACACCAGGCCAGTGGACCCTGTCACACTCAAAGAAGATTTCCAGAATGAAGGATGAGAAGCTTTAAAAGACCCAGACAACCCCCTCAAACTCTGAGTGTAGCAGTGAAAGCAGTAGTGTGACTGACACTAGAGACAGGAGAGTTCTACAGTTGGGACTCTCAGGAACCAGTCAGAGGGGGGAATGTAAAGACATGGATTCATTGTAGGAGCAGGGACCAGGTCTGTGAGTGAACTTCCACAGCAGCCAATGGATTCAAAGGTTAGATTGGCACCAGAAATCTCCAATGGCTGCTGCACCTTATCCCTTTGCCCAATCCTGGAACAAGTTGTGTCGCATCTTGATTACATAAGTTTTTCTTTAAAAACTCCTGCCCATTGGGGTAATATTTTCTTACCCGTTTCTGCTGTGCAGAGCTAGGTGATCAACCCTGGTTCTCATTCTCTGTAGATAGCAATAAAATCCCCACTCATAACAAAAAAAATACAAAATGATATTTTGCTGAAAGATACAGGCTGAAGTTTACCAAACTGCCAAAATTACTTTTGCTCTGAAAATTCATATCTTAGACTTCTATGCTCTTATATAGATAGCTGTCTATACTGGAACCATTATTCTTGGAGTTCATTCTAATTGAAACCCATGTTTGTCTAATACAGCTGAAATAGTTCATTTTAGATTTCCATAGCTATTATCCTGAGCCAATGTTTCATAACTTTCTTAGGTTGTTTAGTCAATTAAAGTCTAAACAAACAAAAAAAAATTTAGTGTTTGTTTTCTATGATTCTTGAGTTTTTAGATTCCACTGAAGGTGACTCAGAGAACCTCACAAATTATCACACTCTTTGCACAAATGTGTGTGGAAACCCTAAACCTAGGTGACTGTGTTTGAAATGAGTCTTTAAAGAAAATGAATTATAAGCAGGGAGGAGGGAGTGAGGTCCTTATATAGAGTATGACTGATGTCTATTGTATAATTATCACATAAATGATCAGTTGCAAGGGAATAATTCTACAATAGAATTATATTACATAAATTCTATTGTATATAATACAATATATAAACACTCATTGATACAAATTGAACATTAAGGCAATTCTTGAAGAATGGAACTGTCCCATGTCACACAAAAGAGTCAGATCTCTCCCCCAGAACACAAGAACAAACAGGAAGAAAGATCAGCCATCCACAGGTTCTCAATGGGGGCTGGCCACACCTCATTCAGGGTTCTGAGACCACAAAGTTATGCCTCTAGGTCTAATGCCTGAATTCCACTACAGTTTTCCTTCTGAAAGAAACACAAAAAAAAAAAAAAAAAAGCTTTTGTTTTCCACTAAGGAAAGGTCATATGAGGAGAAATCAATAAGGAGACCATCTATAAGCCAGGAAGAAATCCTCTCCAGAAGTTGAGTCTGAATACTGATACATATTTACATGTAAATCTGAACCTTTGACATTCACTATCTAATTCAAAAATGACATACCCATAACTTTTTTTCATGTTCTTCCCAAGAATGGAACATTTTTCACATATTCCTTTGCTTCCTTCTCTTCTTCTACACCTTTCCTATAATTTGCTGGATTAGACTAGTCTCTACCCAATTGATGTATATACCCTTGAATACACCATTGTCTGTATCCATAGATAATCTATATTCTGTGGTGAGGTAGGGTAATAGAATAAGAAGAATGTATGGAGTCCAGTTGCCATGATGGCACTGTCAAAATTGTTTTAAGAAAATCTAAGCAGAAATGAAGTTACATGGTGATCTCATGTACAGTTTTGTAAAAAGTTGCAAGCGCACCTACTTTGAGATGGAACCCTAGCCCAAGCATTGTCATGTCATGTAAAAATAATTCTTAGCTCTATTTTGGTTTTCCTGTTTTCCCTTCTATTTCTTCATGAAAGACATCCAAAAACTAATCTTCTCTGAAAAACAAGATTAAAGTCAAGCAGAAGATTGTTTTGGCAAAACATACTGAACTGATAAACAACTAATTAGTATGTTTGAGTTCAGGCCTTGGGACATTTTCTTCAAATGTTTTCATTTTTATTCATAATTTAAAATGTATTTCTCTTTTATTCTGAGACATGTGCTTCCTTTGGAGAAAATGCTGAGAGCAAGCAAAGGAGTTAAGTTTTATCTAAATCATTTAAATGTTTTTAACATGAACTGCTAGCAACAGTTTTTTCTTTTCTAACATTAAATCTCATAAGTATAATTTAGGAAGCTGTCAAGCTTTAAACAGAAGTGTGACAGCTTTAAGATGGATCGAATTCTAAAAGTACCGTACTATCCCATGCTTGAGAGTTTATGTAATAAAAATTAAATCACTTCACTTACAAACACATTCTGTCTCATTTATCTGTACTCTGTGTAACAATGGTCTGGCATTTACTCAGATTCAACAAGAAGCTGATAAGCTTAGTATGGCCCAATTGGAATGAAAGAGATGTCTTCAAAGTTTAAAAACTGATGAAAGATGGTATCATAAAGAAAAGAAATAACCACAGATGAGTATAGTCTTCAGTCCTCATTAAGGAAAGTTCGCTTTGCTACACAGAGACCATTACAGAAAACTGCAAATAATCAAAACACAGAGTTGTGGAGACCAGTCCAGTGGACATATTTACAGAATAATTTCTGCACCTAAACTCTGAGGAAGGTGAGAGAACTGCTTATGAAGCCAGAGAATCAGGGAGTTTTCTGAGAGACTATGTGTCCTTGTAATTTCAGAAGCTATACTCACAAGGTCTTATCGACCTGACTGCCTAAATTTGAAATGAACAAAGAAAACAATAGACATGCTAAAGTGAATGAGGAAAATATCCAGAGGTCTCAATCCTATACAACCAACTAAAGACAACTAAATAATGGTGAGAGTGAGAAGTGAGCGGGTTCCAACTCCTAGGCAGCCCAGACACCTCCTCTCGGAGCAGCTTGTGTGTGTGTGTGTGTGTGTGTGTGTGTGTGTGTGTGTGAGAGAGAGAGAGAGAGAGAGAGAGAGAGGTTGAGAAAGAGAGAAGAGCCATTAATTTGAACGAGATTGAGGAGGGATTATATTGGAGGGTTGAGGAAGAAATAAAATGATCATATTATAATCTGAAAAAGAGAAGAGAAATAGAGTCATATATTCTTTTAAAATTTAACCATGTTATTAGAATAAGTACAATTATATCATATTAATTCTTGATTTCTATGATAGTGGAGACTTTGTTCAAATTTAATGTGAAGTCAAGATATACCTACTTAACACCTAAAGAATTCAGAGCAAAGCTAACTCCATTTTGGTCCATCTGTCTCCTCACTGTGTAAGCTGTTTTTGATCATCCACTTGTTTTGCAGTCTACTAAGAAAATTTTTCTCTGAGTAAGACATATCAGGCCATGGTTTCTATACCATTAACATTAATGAATAATTACTCCCAATAGATTTTAAATAGCAACTTTCCCTGAGAAGAGAAGAAAAATGTGAACAGGCTCTAGGTAAATTTTGTGACATTAAAGATGCTTCTCTTTGTAATTTTGGCCTTATAAAGATATAGTAAAAAATAAATAAATAGAACATTGCATGATGTGGGATGTGATATGATCTCAATAAATTCTTACATGCTTCCTCCTCCAAATCTACTACACAAAATGGTAAAAAAAGAAAACTGTTTTACATGAGCAGAAAGTATATATACTTCCAAAGAATGAAAGAGTAGAGAGAGAAAAGAGAGAAAGAGAAAATACCATCTAATATTTCCCTGTGATATGTCATATATCGGCCAATTCAAATCTACTTTTCTGGTATTCTAAAAATTTTTACTGATATAAATTAAGTGTTGATGAAGCTAAATCTGGTAAAGTATGTTAATTTTACTTCACCTTATTATTAACAGTTTCTAATAATCCTATTAGTTCTGTAAAAGTATAAGGGGCTAGGAATTGAGAATGAAATAGATTTTACCATGAGGATGTGAAGGTATTTATGAATGAAATTTGACATGAAATGGAGAGGCCCTTCTCTTAAAGTAGTAAGAACTTATAGAAACATGTGAAACTGTCAAGTGGGATCCCAGGATGTAGTATCATCTTTCCTACCTAAAATATCATTCTCTTCACCCATATTAACTTTGGGATAGGAACATAGCTACTTTGGGAACTTTAAGATACTATTACAGGAATGTAATAAAATATATATTGTGAAGGCTGGAGACATTAAGAACACATGTTTTATAAGCATGAAAGCCTGAATTTGAATCCCTTACACCTATGTAAAACTCCAGGTATGGCTATGTGTGCCTGTTCCCTCAACATTGGGTACAGACAGGAAGACTTTAAGAGCTCAATATCCAGTCAACCTAGCTGCAAAAGTAAAGTAAAAGTCATCTTTGCCAAGAAAATAAATCACAGTTATTGAGGATGACAACTGGTCATCTCTTGTATCCATATGCACATGTATCTAGACACATATATCTTCACACACTCACCTACTCATATACCACCACACACATGCAACATACACCACAAACAAGTAAAACATGTATTGTGAAGAGCTCATTTTGCTAGTGTTTTGAAGTCTGCATAAAGAAAATTAAAAGTGCTTATTGACCATATTTTCTTAAATGTCTTTTATATTAATAAACCTCCCACCTTTTAGTGAATCCATTTTATAATTAAACAGTGAATTTTGCTTTGCAGTGCATTTGAATATTAGTTTTAATATTTACATTTAGAAGCAGAAGATAATTGACCAAAGTCATCTCCTGCTCATGTGAACAGCTATACAATGGAATCCTAAGTGCGCTCACAAGTTTCCAGGGTAGAGTAAAATAAATACATCTGCTTTCCATTAACCATGCTGTCTTTAACTTGATGTGACGGTGAAGAGACTGGGAGCTGTCATGTTGATTGCTCTGACCTTTGAAGCCAAAGACATACCCATTACCCAGAGAATGGGAAACTTAATGAGCTGGATGTTCCCAGGAGTTACATGAACTATATCTCCATGTCTGTTGATAACTGTGACTGAAATTGAATCTTAACCCAACCTTTTGGCCTCTTGTCCTTCCAGAAGACTCTTCTGGCCTGAAGGACATCAACTCTCAGAATTAAGAAATTATGAGTGTCCTTTTTTTGTTTTTGTTTCAAACATCATTTTTCCATTTTCTTTCATCCCTCAAAACCTCAAACATATTACATATATAATACACATATATAATATATATAGGTATTATATATAATATAATGTGTGGTTATATGTGTGTGCATGTGCATGGATGCATACATGCATAAATACAAACCATGGAGTTTGTTTAGTGTGGGAGATTTCAGGCTACTACTTTGTATTGGATAACCAACTAGAAGTGTCATCCCTGGGGAGGCTAAATTCTCCCGCTTTTGTTTATAGTTGTCTATAGCTCTTGCCTAGAGGCAGAGCCCCCTGAGATTTTCCACTTTTTTATTGCGTTTACTGGGACTGCCATTGTTTGGGTCTTATAAAACAGAAATACTATTAAAGTCTAATGAGTGTAACTTTTCTGTCAGTTCTAGAAGCCATGATCTCACAGAAGATAGTCTGGTCTTCTGGCTCTTAGATCTTTCTGCCTCCTCTTCTGATATTCTTTAAACTTTAGCATCAGAATCTGTGTTGTATATGCTGGAGGTTCTGCTCCCAATGATGTGTTGATCTCTGTATTATGATCAGGTATACTTTTCTATAATGATGTCTGTCTGCTGTAAAACTTCTTTGATGTATTATGAGAACTTCACTTATCAGTGGGCATAAGGATAAGTTTTAGAATACAGTTAGGAATCATGCCCAGCTAATAAAGCAGTGGCAGTAGGCTCTCTTCCATGAGCCATGACCTCACTAGCCTTGAGTAATTGCCTAGATTTCCAGTTCCAGGTATGATTTTCCTTTCACTGAGTATACTCTAAATTCAATTATATAGAAGGTAGTTACAAAAAAGATGTAAGTGCTAGTATTGTATCCTTAGGGATAACTTTACTTGGTGGTCAGCATTGTTGTTTACAGGTGTCACAGCTAGATAAGACTATTGATAGCTTTCCTCTTTTGGTAACCTGCATAGTACTTTCTGGTCCTAAGAAAGGTAGCCCCAGGAAAGAGGGCTTTAGATTAGATTCACCTAGAATTATCTGAGTGCTACATTCTAAGAATATCTTCAGGGACTAAGATTTACCTTCAATCTCTGAGAAAGCCAAGGGCAACAGCAATAGCCTACATTATTTTGGGAGTTACCTGAACTAACTTGAGCAATAACCTGAAAGGAGGTTTTTCATGCCTGGTAATAGAGATTTTGTTAGATATTTAGTTGCCAGAAATACAATTCTGTTATTATTATCTACATCTACTGTTCTGCTACTAGATATTTGTCTTTTTAGAGGCAATCACAATGGAAATAGAATGGAAGATGTTCATAGCTATTCAACATCAAGAGTTATATTTTCCCAAGTTCTACTAACTTTCAGGCACTTTTTCTCACAAGTTTTACAGTTTTAAGCAAGCAAATATTTTATGGGTGGCAGGGCTTTATAAGTACTTGTATTACACTAACACTTTCAGATAAATTCAGGCAAGCATTCTTGTGACATGCCTATAGAAATAATTAACACTGACCTCAGATCACAAATTCTTCAATACTGACAACTTAGAGTCTACAGCCAACACATTAATAGTTTCCCTAACCATAGGTATTACATTTATTTTATTTTAGAGATTTAATTTATTTCAGAAAACCTGACATTAACATAGATTAGGATATATTCAAAATCTCAACTAAAGTGCTGCTCCAAATGATGTCTGTCAAAAATTGAAATGTTAAAACAATTTCAGAGTTTCCACTTTATAGATTCACTGTTAAATGACATGAAGGATTTACTAAAAGATCACTAGTAACTTATAAAATATACAGTAAAAATAAAAATAGTTCATTAAAAATTTTAACTTTTCTGAATTTCAACCAGAACCTGGTATAGTAGCTTCACTTAATATGCATTCTTTGCTTTCTACCCAGTGATATTGCCATTAAATTTGGGGAGCCTGTAGCATTTTTACAATTGCTGTCAGTATAGGCTATCTACTTTATAGCAACTTTTCTAAATTTTGAGCAAATTAAAAGTTAAGGAATTTCGAAAAGTTGCTCTGTCACCTTTTATTCTGTGACATCAGAACAGCTATTTACTTCTGGGAAACCACCAGAAAGTTTTGTCAACAGGAAAGTTGTAACTCTGAATCAGAAGTCTAGACTCATCCTAGGTTCCTCCCCCTTGATCATTATTTTCAAATTTTCATGAGCCAATCACAGGTACTTATAAATTAATATGTTCCTATGCCAGAGTAAGGATTCATTCCTCAGGATTTTTACTAAGGTTTTTAAAGACAAATAAAAAATCTTTAATTGAAGCCTTATGTGATTCTGTGTTTTTTTTTTTTTTTAGTTTTCTTAAAAATTTTTAACTGAATAGCTAATTTATGCAAGAAAATGTACATATTATATTTTACCACATTTTAATAAAATAAAAACATTGAAAAAGGGCAAACTTATACTTTAATATTCTTCTTGCTTTTATAAGTTGAGAACACTTGAATGTCTGTTCAACTCAGAAAACTAGGAAAAACAAAGCACCAATGAATCCTAAAACAACAAAATAAATAAATAAAATAACCCATTTAATGACACAAAATTCTTCTGAATTTAATTGAATTTTGGTAACTAAGTTCAATGAAGTCACTGAGGTTCTGAAAATACACTACATAGCTCCAAGGCTTCTGATGTATTGTATCTTCACAATGATTGGCCTTAGTGTCTTTATGTTTTTCCTCCCTTGAGGTAGAGATTACTAAACTTTTTTTATCATTCTGTGCCTTCTGAGTACTTCATCTTGAAGGTCATGAGAAAACTATATCATAAATGTATAAATAAAGCAATTGGTGTGGTAGAGAGTAAATGGTTATGACATTGGTCTGATTCTTAAAGGCCTCGTTCCCTTGCATTTCCGAAGGAATTTAATTTACCCCAAAACCATTGATGTAACTGTGGTCCCTCTAAGGAAATGGTAAGTGTACATGGTGTACTACTGCCATCTTGTGTCTAACAGGAGTACCTCTGTTGCTGTGAAGTGCTGGCTGGAGTGAAGAATTCAGAAACATTCTGAAACTAGCCAAAAGGCTTCTGCAGTCAGAATGCAAAAGGGTGAACTTCAGGCTGAGGGTCCCATGAAGCAGTAGTAGAAGCCCAGAACACAGTACCTTCTTCAGGTCACCAGGGTGTTCATGATTAAAGATCTTTCTAGATGAATTTTTACTCTGCAGTTATTATTTTATTGCTTAGAATGGAAATTAGAAGTTAGAGGAAAGCAACAAATGAAGGCAAGGGAATATAACTTTCTCATTAGAAACAGGGTAATTTTCAAATGTTAGAGCCTTGAAATATTCTCTGAGGGTTTTGTTGCGGGGGGGGGGGCAGGAGAAGGAATATTTATATGGTCAATATTTCAAAACTTTCTGTTTGGTACATTTTGATTTAGAAAAGTTTAAAGCCATAAACACTTTTAAAGTTCAGTGATTCATTACATAAAATCAAGAGCATTGTGATTGGTAATTGTCAAGCCAAACTGCTGAAGAGGCCTTGCTGTTATACATAAATATTTTAAAAATGACTTTAGTTCTTAGCTATTCTCAAAATCTAAGCAATGTAAGATTAATCATGGATATTAGAAAGAACACAGGAATGTCTCAGTGTTGATCTGCCAACCCAGCATGAACTTTTGATATCCTCAGCATGCCAAGTACATGAGAGAATTCCGCCACTGTGGAGGAATAAATATGTTCTGTACCTCAGTGTATGTACAAACAATTACCTTACATTATCTCAGCCATAGAGGCAATACAAGGTATTATAGAGGTATTTCCAGCTATCCCATGGTTTTTTGTTTGTTTGTTTAATGACAAAAGGAAACTAGAGTAATCTCTTGGTTGAAAGAAAATGTTAAGACCTGATCCTGGATATGAGTTTGAATTAAATGAACAGTGATGGGCTGGTTTTCAAGTTAGGTACCACTCACTGATGCTTCTGCCTGGCTGCAAGATGTTCATCTAAAAAGGGAGGTTTGGGTCTCTCCTATTATCTGAACCAATCTATTTTTGCTTTTAGACTTTTATCCCACTGTCAGCTTCTTATAACACAGGCTTTGCCAACATATCTATAGGAAAATAAACTGATGACGAAAGCCTCAGTCAAAATAAAATGTAAGGATTTCCAGTCTGATTGTGACCCACTCAGATTCTTCTCTTAGCAAGTATCTCTGAAGTTAGGGCCCTATACGTGTTCTTTTTGTAAGTCCTTGCCAGAGAAAATGCTAACACACAGAACTGGCACAGATGTGAGGAACCTGCATTGTTCTGCGTTTGCCCATCTGATATGCCTCTCTCAGAGGAAGATCTGCCGGAGCTGATAGAACTTTGGATAGCCAAACTTCCTTCCACTTCATGCTTCTTGACCAATTAAAATAAGGCACAGAAGCAGAAAAATGAGTAATCATAATAATCTCAGGTCTAAATGTCTTTCATTTTGGACAATGGAAAATTGATTAGTTACATAAACTCCACCATCACCACCACCACCACCAGATTTGCTTACAAATCACAGAAGTAGACCTGGAAAAGACCTCAAAATTTCATGTGTCCAACTTCCTGTCCGTTTTATGCATCCCATTGTTTTCAGGGTCACCAAGACACTGAAACACAAATGGCTCATTTTCTTTTGATCTGGATGTCTAGACCTTCTGTGCCCTTCTGGGAGACCCAGCTCCTCCATTTGCATCATAGTTTTTCTTCTCACATTAACTGGATGTGGACGGATTTAATGCCTCTTCTGTTCTTACAGTGATCTAATATTGATTTGGTACATCCTTCCATTGTCATGGTTGTCAATCAAATTTGAGGAATTACTAGCCCTGCTATCTCTCACAAAGTGAGAAACTCTTCACTTAGTACTTATCTTGTATGAGTGAAATGAATGATAACTTCATCCCTCACCAATATCAACCATAAACAGAACATCTAAAGGAGTGTTATATTCCCAATGTTCTATGGTCAGTATCAAATAAGTCTAGACAGTATTATAACTTTCTGGTTCATGAAAATCCTGTTGAAGGGGGTAAAACAGTCTTTGCCTTCATTCTGCAAGAATATTTTGTATGTGTTTCAAATTTTTAAAAGCTATCAAAATTTTAAATTATATGTTTTTCAATATCTTGGACATTTTAAACATATATACTATGAAATTTAATCATACACACACACCATCTCACCCCCTTTCCCTTGTGTAGGAAACTCCGGATACCTCCTTCTCATAACTTTATGACTTTGGGGTTTTTTTTTGTTTCCAATACTCACTAAATCTAATTAGTGGTGTCCATTTGTGCATGGGTGTGAGGATATCCACTGGAGCATGGAAAACTACCAATAGCAACAAGCACAGTAAGACCTCCTTCTCTGAACAAGCATCTGCCAGCAACTCCCCAGTAAGGGTTGGTACCAGGAAATCAAATTCTCCAAATGTGCTAGAATTATTACTTTATGCTGTGCAAGTCCTGTAGCTGCTGTGAGTCCATGAGTGTCATGGCTAGTCCATGTCCAAAAGTTATTTTGTGACATTCTCTATTCCCCATTCTCCAGCTCTTCTATTCTGTCCTGAGTTCCATAGTGTTCCATGAGCCTTGGTGGTGTTGAGGTTGGTACAGAAATCCCATTTACAGCTGAGCAGAGACTTTTTTTCTCAGTACTTTAACCAATTATGCATTTCTCCATTAACTGCTAACCAGTAAAAGAAAAAATTTTTCTGGGTCCGGTTGAATGTAATTTTGGTCTGTGGGTATAAACAATATTTAAAAGGCAGTTTGAAAATGGAATTATTTAGAAAACAACATCAAAAGGTCTTTCTCTAGGACTTTGCCTTAGATTACTACCTAAGAGGAAAAATAGTCTGGATGATAAAGTAATTTGATACAGTCAATATATTAAATGGCTTTCAAATGCAATGCATTAAAACTGAGACTCTCATATTGGTACTAGATTTTTGGTCTTGTAGTGGGAAATTTTCCTGGCCATTAGCAGTATTTCCAAAAAGAAGATTAAGAAACTTATACTCTTCCTCTCTCTTTTCGTATTTTAATCATGAAGCAAATAGCTTTGCTGTAATTTGTAATAATAGTTTCTGGCCCAGTTTAAGCAGATCCGGACCAAAAGTCCCAAATAATCACACAAATTCTGATATTAATTATAAGCTGTTTACCTATGGTGTAGGCTCATTATCAGCTAGCTCTTGCATCTTAATCCATTTCTATTAATTTATATCTTGCCATTTGGCCCCTGGATTACCTGTACTTTTATATCTTGCTCTCCTGGTGGCAGCCAGGTTTCGCTGACTCTTACCTTCTTCCCCTTTATCTACTCTCAGATTTCCCACCTGCCTATGAGCTGCTTTGCCATAGGCAAAAAACAGTTCCTTTATTATGCAATGGTAATTCACAGTGTATAGAAAGACATCACTTCCCCTTTTCTGACTAATCAAAAAAGAAGCTTGTAATTTTTTTTCTTTTTTTTCCTTCTTTATTTTGTATTTATCAAAAAAAACACAGTTAAAAGAATTTAAAATGTGGAAGAGTTAACAATAACTATACAGAGGATAAGAATCATAAGCATGGCTTATCAAGGGTGGAAATACAAATAAAATAGCTACACATATATTTTCTTTGTATTCATCTTTCCCTCTGAATTTTTTTTTCCATCCTTGTATATCCTTATTCAAGGTCTCTTCCCCCTCCCAACACATATGATCATTTTTCTTCTCTGCAACTCCCATCCCCTCCCTGGGCATTGAGCAGACAGTCCTATGGTCCCACTGACCCAATAATGCTTAAATCAGTCTCCACTTCTGGACAAATCCAGTTCTTTCCCCCCTCCATCAAGAGTGAGTCAGGTGTTCCTATAGTTGGACTGGGGTTTGAAGGGTCAGTCCAGGGTGTTTCTGATCCCAAGCTGTTCAGTGGTTTGGTTTGCCGCTTGGGCATGTTTGGCTTTTTTTCTTGTTTGTTTGTTTAGAGACCACTAGTGAGTGAGTACATCCCCTGCTTATCTCCCTGAGTTTGTGAGACTTCGCTCAGGAGGATATTCTCCAAATCCATCCATTTGCCTGTGAATTTTAGGATATCATTTTTTCTTACTGCTGAGTAGTATTCCATTGTGTAGATGTACCACAGTTTGATAATCCATTCTTCAGTTGAGGGACATATAGGTTGTTTCCAGGTTCTTGCTATTACAAATAATGCTGCTGTGAACATAGTTGAGCTAATACCTTTGGAGTGTGAATGTGCCTCTTTAGGGTATATACCCAGAAGTGGTATTGCTGGGTCCTTGGGGAGATTGATTCTCAATTTTCTGAGAAACCTCCATATTGTATTCCAAAGTGGCTGAACAAGCTTATAATCCCACCAACAATGGAGGAGTGTTCCCTTTGCTCTGCATCCTCTCCAGCATAGGCTGTTATCTGTGCCTTTCATCTTGGCCAATCTAACAGGTGTTAGGTGGTATCTCAAAGTTGTTTTGATTTGCATTTCTCTGATGGCTAAAGATGAAGAGCACTTTCTCAGGTGCCTTTCAGCCATTCGTAGTTCCTCTGCTGAGAATTCCCTTTTTAGATCTGAACCCCATTTTTTGATAGGGTTATTCAAGGTTTTGGAATCTAAATTCATGAGCTCTTTATATATCTTAGAGATCAGTCCTCTATCACTTGTAGGGTTGGTGAAAATCTTTTCCCATTCTGTAGGCTGGCGTTTTGTCCTATTGACAGTGTCCTTGGCTTTGCAGAAGCTTCCCAGCTTCAGGAGATCCCACTTATTGATTGTTGGTCTTAGTGCCTGTGCCACTGGTGTTATATTT
>PVIH01008348.1:0-91733 GCA_004025045.1 Sigmodon hispidus | reverse complement strand
CATCTACACAATGGAATACTACTCAGCAGTAAGAAAAAATGATATCCTAAAATTCGCAGGCAAATGGATGGATTTGGAGAATATCCTCCTGAGCGAAGTATCACAAACTCAGAGAGATAAGCAGGGGATGTACTCACTCACTAGTGGTCTCTAAACAAACAAACAGGAAAAAAAGCCAAACATGCCCAAGCAGCAAACCTCAACCACTGAACAGCTTGGGATCAGAAACACCCTGGACTGACCCTTCAAACCCCAGTCTATCTATAGGAACACCTGACTCACTCTTGAGGGAGGGGGGACAAAACTGGATTTGGCTGGGAGTGAAGACTGATCCAAGCATTATTGGGCCAGTGTGACCATAGGACTGTCTGCTCCCTGCCCAGGGAGGGGATGGGGAGTTGCAGAGAAGAAAAATGATCAGATGTGTTGGGAGGGGGAAGAGACTTTCAATAAGGATATACAGGGATGGAAAAAAAAATTCAGAGGGAAAGCTGAACACAAAGAAAATATATGTGTAGTTATCTTAATTGCATTTCCACCCTTGATAAGCCATGCTTATGATTATTATCCTCTGTATAGTTATTGTTAACTCTTCGTCATTTTTAAATTCTTTTTACTGTTTTTTTGATAAATACAAAATAAAGAAGGAAAAAAAAAATATCACGTAACTGTTTAGGAAATGCCTGTTGTCTTGCATCTGCTAGATTTGCAGTGTTAAAGAAAAATAGGTCCCTCTCCCTGTATCTGCCCTGGCAGTAGGTGATAAAGTTTATGCTTGAACTTGGGGTTCCATCTTGATGCTATTAAATTATTATAAATGATGTCACTCCAATTTAAGATCTGCTTTAAAATTAATTGTTTTAATTAGGAGAAAACCCACAGAGCAATTAGCACAACCTCAGTCATCAAGCAGTTGACTGGCATAGCCGGACAATCCATAATGACTTTGAACACCGGGGCTTCTTGGAAATGATTAAAAATATTCCCACATTCTCCTGCTTAAGAGGATTAAACAGGCAAGCTGCTCTCTTGTGCCCAGAGAGATTGTTCCATGCTTGTCTTTATGATTTGCTTCACTACCTACCCACCTTTTCAGCCATGAGATGACCCCCCCTTTCTTTTCCCACCTCAGCATCACCTCCCTTATTTTGTACTGGCTTCTTAGCACAAGGCATACCCTTTCGGGGGAACCTTCTGTCTTAGCTTGAACAGATAAAACAAAATTTTATAGAAAGTATGAATTAATAAACAAATATTTATTTTTCATACATATGGGATAAGGTCCTGGTAGATTCTCAGTCTGGTGTGCAGGCTCTTCCTGGTGTACATGTGGCTGCCTCCTTGCTTTGTCTTTCCATAGCATAGGGTAGAAGCTTTACTGCCCCTTTCCTATAGGGCGCATAGAGCCTCCTCCCGCGAGACTTCACCCAAGCTGAGTTTTCTCTCCTCAGCTCCTAGAACTAAGGAGTAGGTTTCAACATGGAATTTTGGGGGAACACAAACATCCACTGCTTAGGGCCTTCCTTCATCTGAGTCAGAGGAAATGTATTCTTTCTTTTTGTGTTACACAACTCTGTAGGTTTGTCTTTCTATTTCTCTAAGCATGATTAGTTCAAAAATCATAATCTCTTTTTTAACT
Organism: Sigmodon hispidus; assembly: GCA_004025045.1. NCBI lineage: Eukaryota > Metazoa > Chordata > Mammalia > Rodentia > Cricetidae > Sigmodon > Sigmodon hispidus. The sequence continues at coordinate 90,094 of PVIH01008348.1, read as the reverse complement.
GCCCCCACCCCCTGTCATCCATTTTCAATACTGGGGATTAAACATACAGAATGATGCATGCAATGCGGATGTTCAATCTTTTGAACATATAGCTTGAATATATTTCTATTTCTCTTTGGTTTTTTATTTGAAACAGAGGCTCACTAAGTGTTGTCCAGGTTAGCCTCAAATTCAGTACAGCCAAGGCATGTCTTGGACCTGTGATTCTCCCGTCCTAGGAGAGCTGCAGTTTCAGGCCTCTGGCTCCAGGCATGGCAGGTCCTCATAAAGAGAACCTATAGAGGTGTGTGGCTTGGACTGAGGTGGACACACAGTCACGTACACGGCTGATGCACTCCAAGGGTGTCAAATAATGCTCTCTAAATTCTATACCAGTTCCCTTGTGGTACAAAGACTCACCCTAAAATTTAGGGGCTGAAAACAAAGAAGCTTTTTATTATTATTATTTCTCAAATCTACAGGTCAAGTGAGGAATTCCCTGGGGTCTGAGGTGCTTCTGCTGGGGAAGGCTGCTGTGTGATGGTCACACGGACTGGACCAATGGTTGATTTGTTATCTGCTAGAGCAGTGGAATGGCTTTGCTGCTAGTGTCGCATCATCCTGCAGCATACTGCCTTAAGTTTGCTTGGGTGGGGAGTTTCTTCTCAAGTTAAAGAAATTATACTTTGAGTAAGGCCTTTTCAAATCTTATTTTTCCTGTCACTTCCTACATGCTCCAAATTCGGCAAATCACAGGGCAAAAATTCAAACTGAAGGGATGCAGAAATAATCTTCAGTTGGAGAAGAGAGGAATGTCACAGTTTCATGGTCACATAGAAAAACAGTGTGCATACAGGACAAGAAAGATTTTTGTAGTCATTTTTCTTTTGTATTCACAAGATTCTGGCTAACAGAATTCTAGGTGAAACAAAAGTTATCTTTGGTTATATCCTTTGTCTTAATGTTCTTGTACTTTGAACAGACTCACAGGAACTTAGGCAGGACTGTGTTACAATCCCCTAGCCAATATTCTGTGTTGGAGGTACCACAGGTGTCCCATAGTGACCTGGGTAATCCACAAACTCAACACCACAGAGCAGGAAGCTGTTAAGAGGATAGACATGGGTTTTTTGATCTGTTTCTAATTTCTATTTACCAACTATTTATACCTTTGCTTCCTCATCTGTACACTGGGTGTGTTGGTCTGTAGCTTCCTGGCTGTTGATGTGGCTAAAGTGAAACGAATCACATTTTAAAACTTCATAAGTACAGTTGTTAAAACTGGAGACCCTCATTTGTTAGCAAAACAGTGTGGATTACATGAGTTTCTGTATGGCACAATCTGAAAGTTAGCTGTGTGTGAAAGTCTATTGTCAGTGAAAGCTGACAGAGCTCATTACCTAGATCTCTGACTCACCATGCCACTGGGGATGTATCTAACAGCAAAGAGCTAGCTTTCTTTCAGAACATTCTGTAGAAGCCAGTATCTTGTTCTCTAACCTAAAAATTTGATTTTCATCTTTGTTCTTCATCAATATTTACATCACATAAATGAGTGGGAAGCCAGGCTGTTGTGTGCTCATCATAATCAAGACTCGAGCTGGAGCAATGTGGTGTACCTCACTGTGACTTCATTAGGGTGAGTACCCACTGGATCTACCCACAGAGTGAATGACAGAGTGCTTACAGCTGGCCAAGTTCAACTTCTGTCCCTGCAGATAACCAAGAAGGAAAACACATGGTTTACACATTAAACAACATGAACCCAGAAAGGACATGGCCTCTGTGACTTCAGTTCTTCATGAAATAAACTTTCTTAAATTCTTGTATGTCCGCCCCTTCCCTCAGGGTAAAGATAAACACAGAGAAAGTGAGTGTAGAGTTGAGCACAGAAGCAGTGAGTGCTTGCTTGCTTCATTCCAGCTGACCCTTGGCTGGTGTTGACTTCCATGAATCACTGAGTTCTCTGCACCTGTGGAATGTCACAGGCTCACCACCAAGCAGGCATCAGCCCCTTTGAAAACAGTATTTTTCAAGATGGTGAAAATGGTTATATATCTGATAATTTTATGTCCCTTAGCTGTACAAACCATCATTTAAGGAACTTCTTCATGCTTCAGCCAGATGCCTACTAACCAGCCTTGTTTCCTCCACTGCTCTTCTGTCTATTGCCCAGTGGATTAAAAGCTATATTAACCTAACAAGTTCAGTGGTCCTTCAGGATCAGTTTGAGGTGAGTTTGGCTTTAGAGAAAATTTATTTGGCACAGAAAAATTTTAGTTCTCTGCCAAGTCACAAACTTAAAACCAGGCCCCTCCATGCCAAAGTAAATTGTCAAAGGCCAGCTGTAATAATTAGTTTCTGGCCTGTATTTTCCATCCTATCCCCAAGGTTCAGACCCTCTAGCAGCCCTGCTGCCACTTAGCCCCAAATAATCAAACAAAGCCACATTAATTTTATGCTATTTGGCCTATAGCTCAGGCATATAATTTGGTAATTCTTAACTCTTAAGCTAACCCATGATTAGTGACATAGTACCTTTTCTCAGAACAGTGTCCTGGCCTTCTTTCCTCTGTGTCTGCTAGCATTCGACTTTTACTATTCCCAGAGTTTTTTTAGTCTGGTAGACCTGCCCACACTTCCTGTCTGCCTTCTGACCAATCAGCATATTATTAAACGAATGAGAGGGGCATATATTTACAATGTACTAGAACATAATCCGACAGCAGCCAGCCTCTCTCCTCAGGGTACCAGTCAACCATTTCTTCCAGGTATATCCTACCCACATCTATTATGTTTGGACCATGCACAAGCAGACATTTTTACAGCAAACCCATACCCTCACTTGTCATCATTCTTAATTTGAGCTATGTTAGTCTCAACCTCTCCAGGCCAGGGCCATCTGTTGTGGGATCTTGCTGGATGTATTTTCTCTGTGCATCCCACAGATCCACTCTATCCCATCACTGAGATTAATTGCAAAATTACCAAGGAACTCTATGGTCTCCTGCAGTTTCTCCTCCTACACAGTATGTGGATACTTCTATATTCTCCTCTTATTTATTTTTCTTCATAGCTCTAAAAACTACTTGAAATTATTTTTATTATCTTTTCCACAAGGGAAAGGCCTCTATAATGCTCACAGATATGTCCCAGGATACTATAGCAGAGCTTAGTATACAAGTACAGCTATAGTAATGATTATTACAGCTATGCTTCTTTGCAGAATTATAAATGAGTTAAGCAGTTGTGCATAAAAGGGTGTGCCTGTCTGCACATCTTTATTCTGCTTGTTTCTCTCTTCCTTGCCTGCTGTGACCATAAGCACCATCTGTCTCCCCATCCTTCTTGTATGCCCCCCCTTATGCTGCTTTTCTATACTGTCACCTCTTCCTAAAGGATGTTTATTTTTTGTGTATCTATTCTTAATCTGTATCTCCTTCCTATCTCATCTGGTGACTTGGTGTGACCTGCACTCTGGAAACAGAAGTCTTCTGAGCTAATGCTTCTATCTCTTGTCTCATTCCTTTACTCAGCAAATAAATGAGCACTCAATGTTTCATACCATAAAGTTGCCTAGTTCACCAAATTTCTAATAGAATGAAGACCAGTACTTGAGTAAACCACTGCATAGATGATACTGTATTGACACAGAAGGAATTAGAGAATGAGGGACTGTATGGAGGTGGGAACAAGATGTGTCTTCTAAAATAATCTCTTGCATCCGCTCTGCCTCTAAGTCTCTCCTTTGCTTTCGCATAGCAGCTCTTATTCATCCCCTGCAGAAATCCTTCCTCTACTGCTAGCCAAGTCTGGGTGAGGTTCTCTCTCAAGTGCTGCCCAACGCCTGCTGTGAACCCATCCATCAGAGGTGGGCTTTACTCCCTATTTTTTGGGACCCTTGTGTAAGCTGTGCATTCCTGACACCAGGACTGGTTTGTATTCATCTACAGTTGTCCTTCTTCCATGTGGGTTCTGGTACCTAGCAGGCATCAAACAACAACAGAAGGAAAAGAAGAAAAAGCTATGCAAAGCTCACATCTGTGCTTCTGTTGGTGTCTACATTAGGGGAGCCAAACCATGCCAGAAATTACAGCAAATATTTCTTTGTAGATCAGGTATATTTTTTTAAAGGTTAAGTTTTGTCTAATAACTTTTTTGCATAATTTACAAAACATATGTTCATCTTAGAGCATTTAGAAAACACTAAAATTATGAGAACAATAGGGAATCCTGTGATTCAATCCTGCTGCTTAAAGCCTCTAGTAATATATTTGCTTCATAGGCTTTAAATTTAAAGATCAATACATCAGTTTTTGTTTGTCTGTCTTCATCATCAGCTACTTGCTTAACTACTGTCTGTCATCTATCTCTAGGTCATTATCCACTATAAGCCTATCATCTATTGCCTATATTTTCTGTTTTCATAATTTTGTTATCATTATAATTTATTTTTCCCTATAGTAAAATACAAATGATTCCTCTTCCTGTTTTAGAAGATTACTGATATGTGTTTGCTAAGTCCAGGACCTGAGGCAACATCATGCAGCATTGTGTAAAATGAAATGCTTAGCTTGAGGCCTGCCTATTGACCACACAGATGGCAGAGCTGTGCAATCACGCTACACACAAGGATGCCAGGCTGTGCTTTCTACTTCCAGGAATGGGCTTCATTCTGTTTTCCCAGGAGCAAGGTCAAACAAGGCGACTCTTCATGTTCATGTTCTTTGGGAACAGATTGTTTTAATTCATCATGACTCTGAAAATGTAATCTTAGAGTTCCAGTCTTAGGTTAGGGTGAGGAGAAGAGGGCACAGGTATTCTGAGGTGCCCTCTAGCCTGGGTTTGCCTTATCTATGGTCAATTCTTCCAAAGCAGCTTTCCAATCAAGGAAAGCTGCCTTCCAGGTAGAGCTTCATAAACCATTCTCATTGGTCTGTAGTTTCCAATTTTCTTGCCAGCTCAGTATACATTAAAAATAAGGTTAATTATATTTTTTTCTGAAAGTTTTGGGTGGAGATGGTTTTTGATTTCTCTCTTACCATGGGTTAAATAGAAATGTCAACAATCCCTATTTGAGAATATTTAGTTTGTCTCCAGGGTTTTGTTGCCATGGATAAATTAAAATAAGCATTCTTATAAAGAAATCTTTGATTAATTTCTGAATGTATTCACAGGGAAAAACCCTGCTGGGACAATGAATGTAGACATATTTAAGCATTTTTAGTGATGCTTCCAATTTTTAAACCAGAAGGACTAACTTAAATTATGCACTCACATCAGTGTCCATTTATTCATTTTTAAGTTTCTATACACAGTGACTGAATTCTCCTGAGACCTGTACATAGAGGCACAGGAAAGCCTAGGATGCCCTTGGAGCTACTGCAATCTCAGGTTTACTGTTATTTACCGAACATTGGAGGCCATCGGAAGTCATTGTTGACACAAGTCTGAGGCTTAAATGTGGTGGATGAAAGCACTTAGCATGTACCTGGTGCAGATCCTTCTCTTAGGAAGCCAGTCTCAGCTGGGTTGGTGAGTTAAAGAGATAGATAATGGATTGTGATGCATCAAAAAAGGGCTCAAGCTAGGTCTGAAGGTCACTGAAGCCTGCGGAATGTTATAGAAACAGTCCTTTTGGAGGCAGTAGTTAGTGATGCTTGCTGAACAAAGCTGTCTGGTTATAATCTGGTTATGATGCTCAATACTCTCAAATGTGGTGCAGCTTTTAAATACTGTTCCAGTTTTTGTAGCTGGAGGAGGAGTCTCTGCTCATGTTGCTCACATTCCTCCCAGAGTGCCTTTCTTTCAACATCACCAGGCTCATATTTCAATCAGCTCAAGTTTGAGAGTCTTATAGAAATCAAAAGCTGGAAGCACCAAAGACCCTGTTGGCTCCTCTGAAAGATCAAGAGGACAGTTTTAAGGGCTTTAGTTGAAAGTGATATTTTTTGCCCTTCCTGGATGGTGAGCTTGGTTTTCAACTGGGGATTCAGAACTTGAAGACAATTATATATGCACTTGTGCTACACACTATTCAGTGTGTATTTGAGTGGCATGCCAGAACTCCTTCCGCCTCCGAAAAACTATATTCTTCAGTTATATAAAAAATACATTTGTATGCACATTTTAAAACTGAAAATATGTGTTCTATACTAAGCTTGGGCTTACCATGGGGTCCAGAAATAGGGATTGGGATGGTATAGTACTTTATCAGAGTGAAGAAGGGCTCTCCTGATAGTTGTGAAGGGCTGGAGATGGCTGAGTCATTCAATACCTGCCAGTCTCCACTGGCCTTCCAGAAGCTAAAGCCATGTCTCAGGAGGAAAGACTGTACTGAATTAGACTTCAGGACACAGTGACAAGACAGAGGGTATTGGAGCCTGGTTGAAGGTTAGATCTTTTTTTTTTTTTCCCATGCTCTCAGTGTACTCATTCTACTCACTTGGTCTTATTGAATTGTTTTGTTGTCACCTTCATGGTTAAAGAACAGTGTGGGAGGTAAGAAACTTCAGTTATCCTGGGAGAGCCGGACAGTGACTGCTCAGGAATACATTTATGCCCATGTCTGAAAAATGGGAGCAATCCTTGGCCTCATCAAAATGATCTACTGTCCATGAATCCTGCCCATTGATCTTGGTGGCAGCCTGCCTGGAAATTCTACTTCAGAATCACAAGGATTATCTGGGTCAAGTACTGAGTCTGTGTTACAGAAAGTCCCCCAAGTGTATTTTCTAGTTGTCAGTCTTCCAAGATACTCTAAAACAAACCAAAAAATATATTCTGTACATTCTGTATCCCATTTTTGAAGCTTCAGACTGTGTTTACATATTAAGGCTGTGTGAAGGCACCCAGTGACATAATTTATATTCTAGCTGAACTTTATATTTTGTCTTTCCAAATATGTAATTCCATGGTTTGGTTCTTAGTACTAGGAAACAGTTCATCCCACCCATATTCACAAACAAAATAAATTGCACTTGCAAGTGTGCATACACACAACTACGTATTTTAGGAAGTCATTTTACATGTTTGTTTCTCTGGTGGCTAATCTTGATTTCCAAAGTGACATGATTTAAGATCACCATGGGAACAAACTTCTGGGTATTTCTAGATGAGGGTTACTGAGGTAGGAAGACCCAGTCTGAATATAGGTAGCATTGTTGCATGAGGTAGGGATCCTCCACTAAAAAAAAATGGGGAAAACAAGCTGAGCAGCAGCATCCATATCTCCTTGCCTCCTGATTGCAAATGCAATGCAGTCATCTAGTTTAATCTGCCACCATCACTTTCTTACCATGATGGACTATACCCTTGAGCCTGAACACAACAGGTATTTTTCTTCACAGTGAGAAAACTAATAGATGCTTAATATTTCATAAGGTGCCTACTTCTCAAGTATAATCCTATCTCTCTTTCATTTTCTACCCACTATCACCCCAACCCCCCTTCTCTTGAAGTAGTAGATATACCACTTGGAGTAGTGTATCTATGGGCTGAATATAGAGAATTTCAGATTCTGGGCATTGCTGGAGAATGCTTCAGTCATTCATTTTTACAAAGAGAGATTTCTACAAAATGAAATGGTCCTCTTCTAATTCTGGATATATTCTAAAACATACTAAAACACCACTATTGTCTATTATATGGAAACTACATTTTTATGAAAATTCTAATAAAAAGTGAAGAGGAGGGGAAAAACCGTCAGTGATGTGGCAAAACTCCTGTGTTTACTACAATTGTATGTCAGATGGAGCAATGATGACTCTTACTATTGCAGTCTCCCTGAACAGAACAAACACAATCTTACCTTATTCACAGCTAAGATTTGTGTAAGGTATTTCGTTGTTGACTGTTCTTGGGTTTCCAATGAAGAAGTAAAGATTGGTGCTGTAGGAGACTTTATTTAGCATGCTCCCTAATTTACAGCTATGGTCAGTCCTGTTTGCACTCTGAGCTGTTTGAAACATTCTTTCTGAAATCTAAAGCCAGATGCAGCTCATCTGGTTTCAGTTGTTATTTCCACAGGAAGGAGCAGAGTCAATCATCAAGGGATTTGAGTAAGCCAGAGATTATTTATCACGTTGGGTCATGACTAGGAAAAACTTCATGGATGTTGCTGTTTCATTTCCATAAATGCCCATTAAACCTGAAATTTGATGTTATTTCATACATTCTGGACCCAAATGTAACTAACAGAATGATCCTCCTACCTTTAGAGAACTTTGCAGAAGCATCTTTCTCTAAAAGTCCAATGTAATGGTTCCATTAAAATGCAAACTAAATTAAAACACATACATAAAACAAACAAACAAACAACAACAAGAAAAAGCAGAGCCAAGTCAACTATCCAGAACACTTAACCATTTCTTAGCCATTAGGGAGTTGTCAGCCTTCTGCTGTAAGAGAATGAGGGAACAATGAACACAGGTCATGTGTTCTTTAAGCAGGCAACATCCAGGTGCATCCTGTGACATTCCAGCTTTGAGACCATAGTTCCTAATCTATTTCTGCATCTGCACAAAGTTTCCAGAGCAGTGATTTCAGTTCTTGGATTTACTTAAAGCTCCATATGACATTGGTTTGTAGTCAAGGGCAGACATCTTCAATATCTGCACAGGCAAGTTTCCTATGGATTTTTAGTTAAACTAAAGTCCACTTGCAAGGTAGGGTACTAGAGTATTCATTTACAGTGAGCTGTCAAGAGAGGCTACTCATTTGTGTGAGTGGAATTAGAGAAGAAAAAATAAAGGGATAAAAGGACTCGTCAAATAAAGAACACAGTAACACATTCACCAAGAAGACAAATCCATTCATGGAAAAGCTGTGGGTTAGGTATTTTTTTTCCTTGTGTTATGATCAAATGCTAGCCAAAAGCAAGCTAAGGGGGAAAAAAGGTTTGTTCTGGCTCACAGTTCAAAGGTACTACCAATCAAAGTGGAGAAGCCCAAAGTGGCAGGAACTTGAAGCAGCTGACCACATATGCCATGCACAGTCAGGGACAAAGAAGAGCGAATACACTCTTCTTTGCAGTTCACACCCTTTCTCCACTCAGTCTGGGATCTGAGCCAGACAAGGGTTCCACTCCAGTTCAGATGGATCTTCCCACATCAGAGAACTTACCCCAGGCCTTCTCCCACAGGCACATCCAGCACTTTTTCCAAGGTGATTATGGATTTTGTCAGATTGACAGTTAAACATTCCACTAGGTGGTAAGATTTGAAATGTCTGCTTCTTTGAGTTCACTTCAATGTTTTATGATTGAGACTTCAATATTCTTAATTTTCTGATTCATCAGATATTAGTTATTGTAAGTTACGGTTTTAACAGAAATGCATGAATTGGGAGAAAAAAGAATCAATATTTTAAACAAGTTTATCTAAACTACTAGACAGAAGACAAAGAAATATTATTTTGTTATTTCATTCCATAAAGTATAGAGTCAGTGTATTTGGTGACTCTGAACCGCCATCTCTGGAAAATACAGTCCAGAGAGGAACTTTGTCCCAAAAATATGGTCAAGCCCTTAAATCTTGTCTTTTGGTTTCTATCATCTATCCTCTGTTCTTAGCCATGAGCCATGTGTGTACTTTGGTTTTCCATGGACATGGAATAAGAGCTACTGAAGTTTGTTCTTCATTGTGATTTGCTGTGCTTGGGGCTTGCAGCATCTTTAAAGCCAAAGGTTCGGAGTGACATCAGTGTTCTGATAGGGTAGGAGTAAGCCATCAATCCCTTTTATGATTTCTATTCTGTTGACTTGACTTCCTATGGCTTGGGAATAGAATGTAGCATCTTTATTTTATTTTTTTTTAAACAAATAGCTTAGCTAGTCTGCATTTTTATATATATTATAGAATGAATTTATTAATTTCTTTATAAGAATGGGGCAAGATTGTTTTGATTGACCTTAATTCTCAAAGAAGGGAAATCAACATTGGAACAGTGTTGGTGACCATTGTGTAAACTGTGATGTAAGTTTTGAGAGCATTACAAAGGGAAGCACCATTAACCCCAAGTTAGAGGCTGAGGGCATCATGTCAAATGCTCTCTAATGATAAAATTCTATTGTCAACCTCAGGTAGTCCTGAAAAGTGTCTCAGCTGGCAGGGCTCACTGTGGGATTAGATGCTCACACCTGCTTAGTGTGCACAATGTTTTCTGGCTCGGTGGATTGTGTTGCTTCATTTTTAGATCATTTCTTTGCTGCGCCATAACAATGGTGCTTTTATTCTTAACTGAAGCATAATGTTTGTATATATGAATGGTGTAATTCCATACATGTTTACACTACATAGTGATCAAATATGGGGTAATTAATATTTTCTTCTCCTTAAGCCTTTGTCATATGTGCTGAGAATGTTTTGACATTTCTAATAATTTAGAAATATGTGATTAGTTGTTGCTTTCCTCACAGTGCTACAGAACAGCAGAACTAGTTCTTCCTCACTGATGTATTTGGGGCACCTTATCAAGCCTGTCTTCACCCCTCAGTCCTTCCCTTCAGCAGGATTTTTGTCTTCCTTTCTAACCTTGGAAGTGTGTTGAGTTTTGACTCTTTTTCCCCAGAGTTGGCAGAGACTGTGTACAATCTTAAGCTAGAACCATGGGATTCAAGTTCTATTCCAGAGTTTGTTGTGGATTCAGTGACTAAAGGAAGTCAGTAAAGAATGCTGAGGCTGTTGATGATGGGGTATTCTGGGGCGCTTATGAGGGGCAGCACTTTTCAGAAAACTTGGAGGGGAAAAAAGGAGATTGTTGGGGATGCTTGAAAGGAAGAAATGTGAATCTTTGGGTGTTGTTATTGGCTGGGAGTGATCCAGGATAACCAACCACATTTCTGTTCTATTTTTACTGTTCACTGTCTTGTATACCCCTCCCAACTCAGTCAGAAAGTAGACGTCTAGGGAAGGATTCAGTCTTTTCCTGGTGAAAAAAGCAAGTGGCTTAGGGAGGAATGTGCATCTGGAGGGGCGAGGGGAGATAACGCACAACAGCTAGATAGTTGCTACGTCTACATAGGATGTGAACAGCTGGTGGTAATACCTTCCAGAATTACCACATCCAAGGGCTGTAGTGCTGACAGCCAGAGTCTACAGAATATCGGTTATTATTTCAAGAATACCTGCATGTTTTATGTTACAGCTTCTATTTGTTTGATTTGTTTTGCTTTCTAAAATCCAGACTAAATGTCAGAATATGAGCTTTTAATTTAAGAAATCCATGTGGGAGTCTGGAGGGATGACTCTGTGGTTAAAAGCAGAGGACCCAAGTTCAGTTCTTAGCACCTCTGTCAGGCAGCTCACAACCATGGACAACTCTTGTTTTAGGGCATCCAGCACTCTATTTTGGACTCAGTTATGTACACACACACACACACACACACACACACACACACACACATACACACACACAATTAAAATAAATTTCTCAGGTAAAAGCCCACATTTTGCTGCAATGCGACCCCATCTCCTAAAGACTGTGGCTTCTGCATGTGGTCCCCAGATGGGATGCCCCTCCTGCCACATTTCCACTCCTCATCACATTTCCTGTGGACCTCCTCCAGATTCGAATCCCTACTCTCTGACATAGCTCTACCCCTACCACATGAAGACTTCAAGTTCTTACTGGCACCTCTGTGGAGGTACTCCATCCAACCTCTTCAGAGGGTCACTTGTGAAATCTTTAAACAACAACAAAAAGCATTTTACAATTCAAGGCCACTTAACACTGAAGAATGGACCTTGTACAAAGTCGTTTCTTAGTTTCTCCTCTTTCAGTTCCCTGAATGTGGTTCAGACTTTTAAATCTAGCCTCAGAAAATCCAAAAGTCAAGGTTTGAATCATATCCTTGGTTTATCCTTCTATTGCTGCATTTACCAATTTCCTTTTTCTTTTGTGTGAGAACCTTGAGTGTTGAATACCTGGTTCTAGGGGCCCAGAGCTCGGATACAAATGGCCTTGGCCAGTCATAGGAGCAGCATGTATCCAATACCAGTGTTTATGTCACCCCTCCAGCCAAGCACCCTTGGAAGGCTGCATTCCTTCTTGGTTGAACACAGCTGTTTAAACAACCATGTAAACAAAATGAACTGGCAGAGTGTGAGCCCTGCACTAAGCATCATTATCAGAGTAAGTCCCCTTGGTTTCCAGTCTACTAGTTAGTTCTTTCCACCACAAAAAGAAGGCAATTCAAACCTCAATTTGAATACAATGTTTGTGGTTATTGTTACTGTGAATCAGTATATATTGAAAATGGCACTAGTTACTAAGATGTCTTGGGGATCATAGATCTAGTTGGAGCTCTCTGAAGTCATTAGTAATTTATGAGCCTTGACATTTGGGGTGTCCATCATTGCTTTTGGGTGACCACTAAGAATTTGTAGATTTGCTAGAGATCTCCACTGGAGATTATGCTGAACAAAAAGCTTTTTTTTTTTTTTTTTTGAAAAGATCTATGAGTCTGCTGTAAACTTTTTATCATTAATAATATGTTTGTGGGCAAGAAGTAATGGTACTGAAAGGTACCAGTTGGTTAAAATGTGATGCAAAAAGAGTCGAGTTTGTTCTAAGATGGCAGATTTATTGGCATCACTGGTGGCTAGATAGAATTGTAATGATAGTTACACTGTTCTTTCCACCATGAGTAGATGAGTGAATTAATAAACACTAATTCATAAGAAAACAAGGCACTCTTTTAAATTATTTTAGTCTTTAAAGTAAAATGTACAAAGAGAAAACTTTTTCTTGGGCCTAAGCCATATTCCATGCTATTTTTAGCACAGATAATCTAGCTTCAGAGATACCTGATCAGGTTCTGTGTAGACACTGGGTCTTCTGATTTGAAGGGGACTCCACCATAGGAGGATTCCATTTCTGCAGCTAATAGCTTCCCTCAAATGATTCTTGAGCTATGCAGCAGTCATCAGCTAAGGTGAAATCAGCAGCTTGAGCTGTCTATGGGTCTCTTAGTTGCATCTGCAATGCTGCTGGTACATGTGTGGTGCTTTGAGTTAGAAAAGTCTCCCAGTTGTTTATTTGAGCTGCATAGAAAGGATTTCTGACCAATTATCCTCAAAATTAAAGCTGCCCCAGTTAGTTTCCTGTTACCCTGTAGTATGTGTCTGCGTGACAGGAAGGTGAAGATAGAATCTGCTTCACCCTTTTGAGGATGTTTCTCAATGAGTCACTCAATTGGCCTGAAACTGTTTCATGTTAAAGGTAGTAGGTCAAGAAGGGCCTCTGCTCTCATTAAATATTTTTAGATTCTAACTAGTAGTTTTGTTTGTATTCTTCTTTAGCCTTCCTGGAATTGCAGAATGAAAACAACCACAGTTTCTCATTCATATGTGGATCCTAAATAATCTATAGTATGTATATTTCCTTGTATAAATAGGTATAAGTGTGTGTAGAGTCTTAAAATCTAAAAGGTGTTGAAGAGAGATGAATATTTGATGATGAGGAAGGATGAAGGGTGAGGAAAGGTATCTGGACAAGGATACAAGAGAACAGGGAAGCAGGGAGCATGATGGGAAGGAGAACCACAAAAAATACACACGGTTCAAAACTATCATGGTGATATTTGACATATTGCAAGCTGAATAAGAAATCTTTTCTAGAATTGCTGTTTTCCCAATTTTCATAAACAAAGAAACAAACTTTAAAATCTTAAAATCTTCCCATAAGCAATACATCCCTCAAAAACAAGGTCCACTTTTGTTTTGTTTGGGTTTTCACATACCTTCTTTTCACTATTCCAGGCAAGTCTGTTAAAATTCAAAGCAGTGGTTCTTCTTGTGATGGAAACCATGTTTTTTTCCTAGCATAAAAACACATGCATAGTTTATTAGCTGTGGTTCCAAAACCTTTCCACATACCCTTGCACCCACTGCATAGATGATAGACCTAAAACCCTTTGTAGAGAGAGAGGTCCTGGTCATCCTATGTCCTTTGAGGAAGATAGCTGGCCTGATGTTTTTTTCAGGTGTCCATTCAAGGGCTTCTGTGTGAGTTGGCTTGTTCTTGCAGGTCTGTTTTTATTAAAAGAAATATTGTTTAGGATTCTGTCTCTTAGAGTATCAACAACTCCACTAACTCATGTTTCTGAGCACCAATTACCAAGCATTGAAACAAATTTTTTCAATGCATTTCAGCAATTCACCATCAGATGTCCACTCTCAGTATTATACCTAATTGTAGGTTAAAACAAAATCTATGGAAGGATGAGGAGCCTCCTCATCCATATAGTCTGGGTTGTGAACTGTACCACTGCAACAGTGCACTCTTTGCCAGGCTGTTATGCTGCTTTGTGTCATGCATCTATTCCCATGGGACACATTGGCTGTTTGAGCACTCTGGAAATAAAATGCCTATTATTCTTTTTTTAAAAAAATCTTAACGATTAGACTTCACATCCTCACATAGCATAGACTTGAGCTCCTCAACCCCAGCCTGCTTCTCTAATTCAGCTTTAATTCTTTTCCTTTAAAAATGTCATTATTTTTTCTTTGAAGAATGTGAATGTGGAGAATAACTTTATAAGCTATCTGGAGATTCTGACTTCAGTTAAAGTTCTGTACTTGATCTTTTTGGGGAGCTAAGAGTTTATGAGATGTATTGATAGAAGACATTGTGCTCTGTATGATAGGAGCCGTGTAAGCCTTGCCGTCATGCTCGACAAGCTGATTTATAACAAGATGTCATGCAGCTTTCATGCTCATGTTAAAGGGAGCATCACGAAAGGCTTATGAATTATGTCAGGCAGGAGGCAATTAGTTACATCACATGTATTCCCAACTGCTGTGTAAATTTATTTCATCATTTTCTATTGCCTACAGATGTGAGTTCTTCAACTTCTAGAAATTATTTGCAAATTCTTTGTTTTTCTCACTAATAAGTAAATAAAAAATCACCAGCACATGTTCATTTAAGAATTTCTAAAAGTATTTTGTGTCTCCCTTCTGAAATTTTTTGAAGTATCTTTGCATTTCTACAAAAGAATATATAGTATTTCATGCTTCTTAACACCTTACCCTAGAAAATATGTTAATGCAGATTCCTTTATGTCTCATGAAATCCTGTTCTGGAAAGAACCTGATAAATCAGAAACAATGCTGCAAACCACATCCCAGCCTTACATAAATTACAATTCTACAACACCCTCAAGATGCAGAGAGGCCAAGTAATCCTGCTTTCATGTGCTCCCAGATGCTGTGAGCACAAAGAAAAGAAACCATCCTAGATTTAAATAGATCATATTCAGTGTTGCCTGTCTCAACTGCGGTTCTCTTATCCAAGGTGACTCTAGTCTGTGTCAAGTTGACTTAACAGTAGTTGGCACATCCTGTTACTAACAGAGGCTAATTGGAAGTTATCTCCAAGTAAGAGTGAAGAGAATATATATTTTCTTTAACTTGCTTTATTTCCCATAGTATATCTGAATTGAAATAATAATCTGTGTGGATGAAGTTGATGTCAAATGACTTCCACTTAAGAAGAGTATGGATCGAACATTGTTATATGAGCCTTCCGTATGTGGGTGGAATAAAGTAATGGGAAAATATTGAGTTGCCAGAGGAAGTATGACCACCAGTTTCCTTCTCTGCTGCAGCCTTCAGGGTGTTAGTGCATATTGGGCAGGAACCGACGCTGTCATTAAACTGTCTACTTTGGATCTAGGCTGCTACACATTAGCTGCATAGCTGTCAATCTCCTAAGTGTTTCCAGTGTGCACACAGCTGTAATACACTCACATGGCTTTATCCATAAAAAAGGGCAACCAAAGTAACCCAACTCACTAGATTGTGGGGAGGATCACTCATTACTAAGGCATCCAGGACTGTTTCGTACAGTTAAGGTTTCCACATATGATAACTAACACATTAGAATAATGAAGTCAACGTGGAACATTTTCACAAGAGAAAGATAGCAAGAACATGTTCACCATTATCTAAAGTTCCCTCTACGTGTTTCCTTCTCACAGGATGAGCAGCCCTCTCTCCCTCTAGACAGCTTGCTGCTCTTAGTTGATGCCTTAGAAGGTCTTTCTGAATTGAGAATCAATCTCACTAAGGACCCAGCAATACCATTTCTGGGCATATACCCTAAAGATGCACAGTCGCACTCCAAAGGCATTAGCTCAACTATGTTCATAGCAGCATTATTTGTAATAGCAAGAACCTAGAAACAACCTAGATGTCCCTCAACTGAAGAATGGATTAACAAACTGTGGTACATCTACACAATGGAGTACTACTCAGCATAAGGAAAAATGATATCCTAATATTTGCAGGCAAATGGATGGATTTGGAGAATATCCTCCTGAGCGAGGTATCACAAACCCAGAAAGATAAGCAGGGGATATACTCACTCATTAGTGGACTCTAAACAAACAAACAAACAAGAAAAAAGCAAAGCATGCCCAAGCTGCAAACCACAACCACTGAACAGCTTGGAATCAGAAACATCTTGGACTGACTCCTTGGATCCCACTCCCCTGCCCCGAGGAACACCTGACTCAGTCTTGATGTTGGGGGAAGAAAACTGGATCTGCCAGGAGTGGAGGCTGAACTAAGCAATACTGGGACAGTGGGACCTTGGGACTGCCTGCTGCCTTCCCAGAGTGAGGGGATGGGGAGTTGTGGCGAAGAGAGAATGACCTGATGTGTTGGGAGGGGGAAGACACTTTGAATAAGGATATACAAGGATAGAAAGTGTGACTTCTTTGTTCATAATAATAATAAAAAAACAAGAGAAAAAGAATAAAAATTGGACAATTTATCTACATAATTAAAAAAATAAAATTATGGAGGAACAAAAAAAATAAAGAAAGTAACATTACAAAATTTGGTTTCCTACAGAATAAATATTTGGTATGCATTGAACTGTCATTTGAAGTTTTGTTTTCTCTTACTCTGTTAATGTAGTAAATTATACCTGAGGCTTTTCAAAAAAAAAAGAGAAAGTCTTTCTGGACTTTTTGTTCTGCTTTCCTTAAAATGAATGAAGCAGGTCTGGATTTTCAAAGGGATGATTTCTCTGGGTAAGGAAGGTAACTAACACCATAGAAAGGACCCAGTGAATCTGTAAGATGCCACCAGGAACAGAGCTCCTCTGCCCTGCATTGCTGAGTGTGGACCAGTCTTGGATTTTAGGGCTGGATATGTTCTTAGTACCAGCAGCTTTGTAACAGAGAACATTGCTACAAGTTCAGTAGACATGAGAGATCTCTGGGACATCTGAGTAATGGCACATGGAAGATTTTTTTCTTTTGACTAAAGAACATGTGGGATAATTCAGGGCCATTGTGTTGTCCTTTATAGGCTCGCCAGATGACAGTACTGTGACTTTGAAGAGAGCTGCTAATCAAGGAAGTTGTAGTTCATCCTGCAGCCTCAGGAGCTGATTAGCAAACTTCCACTGTAGACTGATATACATTACACCTTGGCATCAATACTTGGAAATATCAAGTTTCATAAAAAAATAGTTCTGAGAAAAAAATAAAAAGACTCAGCCAAGAGTGTGGTGGTCTGAATGAGACATGCCCCCCAGGGCTTAGACATCTGAATTCTTGGTCCTATCCACTGCTATTTGGGGAGGTTTAGGAAACGCAAGGAACTGGGGTCACGTTCAAAGCATGGAGCCTCAGTTCACTTGTAGTTCATTTTCTGTGCTTCAAGCTTGTGGTTGAGGGTGTGAACTCCCAGCTTCCTGTGCCAGCCACTGGTCCTGCCTGCTGCCATGCCTCCCCACCATGATGGACTCTTATCTGCCTGCCACTGTAAGCCAAAATAAACTCTTCCTTTAAAGTCATTTTTGGTCCTGGTATTTTACTAAAGCAACAGAGAAAGTAACTGAGACACAGGGAGAGTGTAGGTTAAAATCCAGGCACCTTTTCAAGATCATTTTCAAGATCATTATCAAGCCATCCTTTTCCATTGGGGTATTTTCCTTTCCCCTTATGTCAGGAAACTAAATATTCTCAACGTTAAAGGACTCAGGATAGGAGAAAGCAAAATTCTGACCTAGATACCCGATTAGAAGGTCATGGTTGGAAAGCTATGCTGGCTGGTGCTGGCTCTGGATACATATGATTCCTATGCCTTCCAGTCACTTACCTCGGTGTCCCTTTTAGGCTCCTGAATTTTTCTCTTCTGTATAACTGATTTTATTATTTTCCTTTGGTCTGTTTACTATTAGCCTATTCATGTTAGACTTGTAACTTCTGTTACATAATTTTCTCAGACTTTTAAATTGAGACAGCCCCAAGGGCACTGCTGAGACAGTCATTTGGCAAAGCTGATGCCAGAAATAGGGAATAAATAAATAGATAGATAGAGAAACAGATAAATAAATAAATAAATTGAAAGGCTACTAAAATGAGACAGGAGACTGAGAACATTCCTTGCCTTAACTGTTCCCAAAAGTGTCTCCCAGAACTATCAAGAAAGGTCATACAAGGTAGAGGTATTTTGATAATGTGGTACTACTATACCATTGAAATCCATCCGAGCAAAGAATGGATGCTGTAATTTTACAAAACTATTTTTCCTAAGAAGATGAGCCTGAGGACACATGGAACCTTCTAGGGCATATGAACCATACTAAAGAAGTATTTTCAATAATTTTTCTTATTCCTCTCTGGATAGAGATAATAAGCATTGATTAAAATAATTAAAAAAAGTTGGAGGGTCATCATACTAAGGTTGCTGTCTAGGTCCTGAAACACTTCCAGAGAGTGGAAAAGAAGCAGCACCCTGAACTTGGAAAAACAGCACAACATGTGCCTAATAGAAAGACATGAGAGAAGCAGTGAGAATGTGCTTACCTTACAGGACACTGCGGTATTTGAGTGAGCACTTCCATGCTTTAGAGTGAGAAAAGGGCTGGTGCAGCTATGGGCAGAGTAATTGCTGAGTCCTGAGTCCTGACAGCAGGACAATGTGGGAAGACCATTACTCCATGCCCTGTACTGACCAGGCTTTGGCCATCGCGCCAGAAGATAATGTTCAACTAATAATATGAGCTTCTTTTGATGAAGATATAAAGTGCAAAGAGAAGGTACTTTATTCTTTAGAGAAAAATAATTTAAATGTGTAGTTCTCCCATTGACATGTAGAGTCTGATGAAAAGGAAGCATGAGTGATCAAGATAGGAAGTTTGTCTTGTCTTCACACTCACCTACTGTACATACAACTTTCTCTAAGGTGCCCCGGGGTCCATTCTTCCAAGTTCCTTTAAGAATACACAGTTCTGGTCGTAGTATCAAGCCAGGCACAAACACATGTACTTGACATATCCACATGGCCTTCCTTCTGAACTTCTTTTCAGTCTGCATCATTTGCCCTTATCAACTTCTCCACTTCTGAGTCATAAGACTGGTGTTGCTGCTTGGGGGTCAGACATCAGCATAACTGAACCTTGCTTTGATCTTTCCCCTTAATTAACAGAAGCCATTTCCCTGGTAAAAGAAAAAGTGTGGGTTTTATTTTTTTACTCTCTGACTTCAAATGCCAAGTTTTTTTTTCCCCTGAGAGCAGCCAACTTACTGCCCTATTTCTAATTTAAAATATTAAACAGAGCTGCTATTCCCCAACCACAGCTGCAGTCATTAGTGAATTTGTCTTCCACTTTGGGAACATAAAACTTGATTAGAATTTTGCCTTTATGCTATAGGGAAAGTATTCAAACCAGAGTTCTAAATCTTTGGCTAATATGCTTGGCCGCTTTAGGCAGGAATAATTTCTCTAGGAAAGAAAGCAGGAACCATGCCATTGGAACAATCTTTGCAGCCTAGTCCCAGGAGATCGCTGCCAAAGAGGACATGAAAAGAAGGCCTCCCATGCAGTACCCTAACTTGCCATCTTTCTGTTCTGCCTCTCCATCTGACGTTTTATTCATTCTTTTAAAATTGGAACTTCTGGGCTCAGTGAGCCTGGGGGAATGATTCAGAATCTCATGGAAGGAAAGTACATGCCGAATTTTGCATCTATTTGCCATTTGAAAAACAAAGCAAAGGTTAATAATTAAAATTTTATGTTTTCTAACAGTGAGGTGTCAATATAGATGAAATAAAAGCTCTAAATCCAAATGTTCTTATATAACGAGGACCAACAGCCCAAGGATAGTATCAACCAGAATGAGCTAGGCCCTTCTACATAAAACACTAATTCAGAAAATGCATATAACAGACTTGGTATAGGCCAATCTTATGGACATATTTTCTCAATTAAGATTCTCTTTTCCCAAGAAGGATATATTGACAGAGGAAGCCAATGTGGGGTTGGAAAGAGACCAGGTGCTAGGGAAACATCCAAGAATTCACAGGATTCCAAACAATAGTGGAGGAGGTGCCTAAACATTACTTCCCCTATAGTCAAATGAATGACCCCCACAAAGTATCATTATAGAACCTTCATCTAGCAATGAATAGAGGCAGAAGCAGAGATTCAGAGCTAATCACCAGGTTGAGCTCCTGGTCCAGCTGAAGAGAGAGGAGAGTGTATGTGAGCAAAGGGATAGGGATTATGAGGAAGAGTCCCACAGAGATGGCTGGCTGGAGCTCTGGGGAGCTCACTGAATCAAAAACAGCCGCTGGGGAATCCTTGGGAAAAGGAGCTAGGCCCTCCAAGGGTAGATGACTGTCAATTGGCATGGGCAGTATCCGGAACCATATGGAGTAGGATCAGACTGTGTTCCTGTGCATGAACTGGAATCTTGGAGCCCATTCCCTACAGAGGAACACCTAACCCAGCCTAACTGGGCTGAGGGACTCCGACCTACCTCCAATGGAAATGCCAGACTGAACTGACCCACCTTGGGACTCCTTACCCTCCATAGGGAATGAATGGGGGGATGGGAGTAGGGAGATGCTGAGGGAGGACTGCAAGGGACTGGGAGGAGGGAAGTGGGGGCAAGCATTGGTATACATGGAAAAAATCTTTACAAATAAATAAAAATGTAAACAAACAAATGATATAAAACAGAGAATAACATTAAAGCAAAATAATTTACCTGTGTATTTTTCAGTTGTTAAATAAAAGACTAATGGCTACTTCTCTTTAAAAAAAAATTCTCTTTTCCCAAATATGTATGGGTTTGTGTCAAGCAGACAGACAGAACTAAACTGTAACTCAAACTATATAATGAGAATTGGTTACTAATCCCTGTATTTTTCTTGATTGTCTTAGTGACATGCTACCATTGAGGATGTTGTGGAGAATAAAATATGGGCTATTATAGACCTGATCTTTGGAAGATAAGCAAAGTGTAACATGAAAGTGAAATCCAATGAACGAACACTTCAGCCAAGGGTCAATAAGATGGGGTGACTAGCTTTGTGCCTACTCCTTGTTCAGTTCTTCTCACCTATAAACCTGGCGCTATAAAGTTGTCAATAGGATTAGGGGTTTAGCCCATGTAAGTCTTTGGAAAAGAACTTGAAACACAGCAAAGCTCAATCAAATGATAAGCTATTATGGAAATAACCACAAGCCCATGAGTATACTTGTGTTACTATAGCAAATGAGAAGAAGTTAATGGTAATCATACCACTTGAACTAGGAAAGCTTCATGGAGGACTTGGGAAGCTTCATATGATTATAAGATAGGAGAGAGAATTTTGTAGTATGAAGGTGGCAGAAAGTGTCAATGTGAAAATGAGGTGTTGATTAAAGAAACTTTGGAGGTATAAAATTACAGCCAGATCTTAAACTATATATGGCACGTGCCTCCATCCCTAACTTAGAAGTTATCTTCACTTGATAACTACCTGCAAATGAAAATTTAGTTTTCTCCAAGAGTCTAATTGAGAAAAAAATCTTCTCATAAGGGTGGACAGCATGCCTGGCAGTAGATGGCCAACAGGAAAAAAAACACACACAAACTCAACATCTTCGGAGGCTCCTTGCCTCATGATGTTGTATCAGGGCTTTAAATGTTTTAAATTGTATATACATATATATAATTATATACATAACTACATATATATATATATATATATTGCCTGACATGCAGTTTGTGTATATATTAGGGCTTCAAGTTTTGTATTTTAATGAAATTGCTGAGTGTGCAAATGAATGGGTCCCTGAATCTATATCTGCTTTTTGTGCCTTTTCTTGGGTTCTTTTACTTCTACGTGTTTGTATTGTCCTATTCTGATGTGTTATTATTTTATTTTATCCGTAAGAAGCCTGTTTGTTTTCTAATGAGAGACAGAAAAAGAGTAGATATGGATGGGAGGAGAAGAAGGCAGGAACTGGGATGGGTAGAGCCAGAAGAAACCTCTCTCTAGATACATTATATGAGAAAAAATATTTTAATAAAAGGAAAGTATTATAAATGGTAAATGTGCTTTTATTTGTGCCCAAATTATAAATTTTATAACTGTTCTAAGGTCACACATAGATTGATCTGGTCCGAATGTGGTGATAAGTCAGAATTTCTGAGGTATTGCAATATGGCATCCTATAGAATGAACATTTTTTTTTCTGTCCATAATATCAGGGGGCATTGCATGTTTGCCAGCTAACATAAAAACTCAGGTTTGGTTTATGATGGATTAGGAATCCATAGTGGGGTTCTACTGAGAGACATTGAAAGAAGGGCAAGTAATTCAACACCTGCCATGGAGACCACTTCTTGGGAGCAGATTAAATCTGAAAGCTAGGCAAATTTGGCATTGATATTTCAGAATTAGTATTCTAAATCTCCATTTTACAATGTCAAAGTCTTGAGCTGATACTGTGTTTGTGGGAAAGGCACTGTTGGGAATGGGCTATGCCGCTTACAAAGGAAGTAATTTTGCACAGGTGTCATTTTCTGTAAGGCTCAGTTTATTCATCTCCAGCTCAAGGATGAGAAGGCTGTTTGGGGGACAATTGAAATAGAATGCACCAGTCCCAGTGTGGTCATTAGAGTAAAAATATTCCTGGTAAGGGTTAGCTTCCCTGTTCCTCCTCCTGTGCTCACTCTCCTTCGCAGATGCTGCTACTAAAGGCAGCCAGCACTAAGAATTCTGAGTACTCTGTTATTCCCAATGACACTGTCAAGCTGAAAATGCTTCTTACATGTAGGAACTGTTTCATGGTTATTTTCTGGCCTCATCTCACTTTATCATATTATTTTTAAAACATGAAACACAAGGAATCATGATTTAAAATTTCTGTGAAGAGCTTTAAGTAGGAATCTGTCCATAATCTTCCCTCTATTACAGTCATAATCCAGAGTGTTTCCTAGAGTCCAGTGGCCTTAATATATTTTGTCCATGGAAATAAGAATATTAGATTTGATATGGAGGTCTTACCTGCTTTCCTTGAGAAGGAAAAGACCATATTGGTGGTGACAGCGGCACTAGACTGCAGTAAGGTGACCTTCCTAAAAGTTCCCAAGAGGCCACTTACCTAGCTATGTGGTCCTAGTCCTTAAGATGTCACATGGGTAAAAGAGGAGACACATAGAATATCCTGAGGGTGAGAGTAAGAGTCAGTTATCTTCTGCACTTTCAGGTTCACAGAGGGTTAGCAATACTTATTTGTAGTGTTGTACTTTTCCTACGCCTAGGACTGAAGTGCCTATTCACTGCTCTAGCAGGATGCAGAGTTGAGAGTGTGACAGTTTCTCTTGCTCAGAAGAGGCTGGTAGCATCTCTTCCCTGTGTGCTTATCAACATCTGAGGAGCTAACTGAACCCAGCAAGTTCTATGATACAGAGTGTCTGTAAAGGGGTGGGTTTATGGACTTTGAAAGCTAGGGGAAAGGTGTGTGGTACATGCCCGCTGCCTTCCCTCATCACCTTTAGGCTTGTGCATGTCTGTTCATGCGTCTCTCTCTCTCTCCATCTTCCTCTCCTTTTTCCCCTCCCTCTCCCTCTGTGTGTTTGTTGAAGTAGTCATAAATCATTTAGTAGACTTTTTCTAAAAACATTTTTTAAATGACAGACAAAAATGAGTAAAACAGCTGTAAGGCCAAAATCTTCTTTCTTAAAACTGAAATTTAGAGAGAAGCCATAGGGGAGGATGAGAGGCTGAGACTCCCTTGGTTATTCAGGTTTGCTTCTGTTACAAGTGTGGCTTCTGTTGCTTTTCCTTATCTCTGAAACAACAGTAATAAGAAAAATAATAGTAAAATTCTAAATTAAAGCCAAGCTCCCTACAGTCATTAATTCTGTGAATTTTGATGAATGTGGATCTCTGTAGTAGAGTTTCTTAGTGATGCTTGAGAATGCCACAGGATTTCACAAGGGAAATTTCTGGAAGACAATGCTCATAGAGTGTTCACATTCTTGAACAAGTCAGTGTTTAAAAAACTGAGATCTAAGGACAATGAACATCAAATAGTAAACTCTACTGTAGCATCCAGTCTCTGTCTGCTTCATCCTTATGTGGCTTCCAACTTGTCATTAAGAAATATTTCCTACTGGGAAGTGGTAGACATGCCTTTAATCCCAGCGCTTGGAAGACTGAGGCAGGCAGATATCTGTGAGTTGGGGGCCAGCCTGGTCTACAAAGCAAGTTCCAGGAGGACTGTTACACAAAGAAGCCTGTTTGAAAAAGGAAAAAAAAAAAAAAAAAGAAAAGAAAGAAAAGAAATGTTTTCCTGGGCATGTTGTCCTGTGTTCCAGACACCATATTTCTTTCTGGGAATTTGCTTAGATCCCTTCATTGCCTGGAATGAACTCTGCCACATTCCTGTCAGTTGGAATTCTTAGCAACCAGTTAAAAATGACCATCACAGAGTATTCTCTGAAGCCTTTGGCTCTATGGGATATTGTTACAACATTTTATAATATTCTTGGATTGCTCATAATACATCATCTCTGCTTTGTGTTTGTTAACCTACCTTATGTATTTTGCTAGATTGTCTATCCAAAATACATCTGACAGTATTTAGTATTTAGGATAAATGCTGCAACCTGATTCATTTGTTTTACATTTCTGCAGAGCCAATAGTTAGCATGGGGTTGGAGAATAATTGCACACCCATGGTCACTTTGAATGTTTATTGAATTAATGTAAATATCAAAACAGGGTCAGGAGAATTGAATGCCAGCTCTAGAAGGCACAGTTCAGTCATATAGCTTTGCTTCATTAATGCATAGCTGGGCATTCATTATGCATCATGCATTTTGCCAGCTTCTGGGGACAAAATGACAAGTAGAGCTTTGCTTCAGTTTTAAAGTTATGCATAGACTCCTAAAGGAATTCATATGTAAGCAAACAAATGCAATGCCACATGGCCCTTGCTCAAGCTCACACATAATCTGTGAGCTATGGATCTGTGATTAAAATTCAAATATATTCAGCTACAAGGTCACTAAGCACAGCACTTCCAGAGCAGAGAAGCTAATGGTGTGGAGAGTGGATTCTGCTCAGACCCCTTAGAGAACAGCAGTGGCCCCTGATGTGCAAGTCCCTGCTTTAGAAACACCATTGAGATAAATCATTTTGTTTGGTTCACAAACTAGGTCCTGCAGAAGCTGGGGAAAGCTGATGAGACGAAAGATGAGCAGTTTGAAGAATATGTCCAGAACTTCAAACGGCAAGAGGTGAGTCCGGTTGTCAAGTTTCCGCAGCAGAAAGAAGTGTTTATGTTTTCATGTTTGATACAGTTTGCATTACTGCAAAGCTCATGTGTTGGAAGTTAATCCCTACCTTAAAAGTCTTAAAGTCCCAGGTTAATATGCTATGGTATTTAGAGGTAAGGCCTTTCAGAAGTGGTTGGGATTAGAAAAAGCCATTCCAGTAGCTTTGTAAGAAGAGGGATAGAGACCAGAGATACATGCTTTCTGACGCCTGCCATGTGGCTCTGAGCTGCCTCGAGTCTCTTCCAGTAAGCCCGTCATTACCACATGTACCCGAGAACTACAAGCTCAAATAAATCTCGGGTTTTTATACTGTGCTTAGTCTGTGATCCTGTGTTGCTGGTAATAGAAAGAGAACTGACACAGCATTTGGAGGCTACTCAATATTCCTATATTTTGTGGAAGACAAGGGAAGAGGCAGGGGTTACAGACAGTGAGTCTGGCGTACAGTTTCAGAATATTATGTTTTGTCACTCTGGGCCTTTGCAAAAAAATGGCTAAACCAATGGAAAGATAGTGTTTTGGGAACTCTGTACTCTACAGTATCCTAGAAAGTGATTACACATGTCTATCAAATGATTTCAGTTAGTGCATGCTTTGAGAACATGCATTTCTGGGCTAGGAGATGGCTCAATCCTCAAGCAAAGTGCTTAACTCATGAGCAAGAGGATGTGAGTCTTATTTTTATCACACATATAAAAAGACATGATGGTGTATACATATAATCTGAGGGTGAGAGAGACAGACACATGGGAATCCCTGTGGTTTGTTTTCAGTCTACCCTAACTGGTGAGCTTCAGGCTAAAGGGAGACCTGTCTCAGAAGACATTATGGTATTTCTGAAAATAATGCCTTAGGTTGTCCTCTGCCTCCACACATACACATATGCAACCCCCCCCCCCGCCACACACATAAACGAGCATGTACACACAGGTATACCCAACCCTTCCCACACACAAGGAAAGGATCATGCATTTTTGACAGACTATCTTTCCAAAAGGTTAAAACCTATTCCCAGTGGATAAAATAAAACTAAACTCTTGATGCCTAAAGCACAGATAGACAGGCATAACATATAAATACATATAATATCTATGCCAGTAAAATTTCATAGAGTATATAATTAAAGAAATGATATCTAGTAAGACTCCTCAAAGGAGATAATATTTAAAAAGTAAAGTTGAGAAGTAGTATGTAATATTTGTTCTTTTACTGAATATTTGCTAACAGACATATGAATAAATAAACTACTTTTTAAATGGTTTGTTCTAATCCATCAGACTTAGATAAGTGGCAAAAATATCTCTCATATTAGAGAGGGGATGGGAAGAAAATGAGACCAGTGGACTATGAAAAATTGTTTTGTACATGGGACCAATGTCAAGATGAATCTGTCTTTGGAGCTACAGTGTCCACAGGCAATCTTAAGCCAGGAAGTCAAAATCAATAATGCAAGATTATTGCAGGTTATTCGGTTAGTTTTGTCCTATATAAAGACCCCTGGCACTAGAGGTTCTTTATTCCCAGTTGCACAAGGGCTTCTGTTGTTTCTCTTAATGGGGGACACACAATTTCTTTTACTTGCCAAGACAGGCTACCCAACTCAACAGCTATAGAGCCATATAGTCTAGTCTTTATTAAAATATATTCCTGATTGTTGCCAATTTATTTCAGAAGTAAGTATTGTGTGCGCAGATAGGAATGCAACTTAACGATAAGCCATGGGGATCTTGTTCTATTGGAAAAAGTAAGAAAGAGGAGGAAGTTAGTGAATATGTTACAAAGTTCTCTAAAGGAAGAGAACTAATAGACAAGGTGATTTATTAGATGGACTCACAGGATGCAGCCTGCCACACTAGAGAGGCTAAGAATCTATCCATTATACAGTTTAGAAGGCTGCTTGTCTTCCCAGTCTCAATATAACACAGAAGACCTAGAATATTCCTTGGGAGCCTATTGTCTTCAGTATACTTGGGATCCCAAAGAAGTTGGATTCCATATTGGTGAAGGATTTCACAGCACAGAGACAGATGCCCATGACCATGATAGGACAAGTAGCAAAAACAAAGCTCCCTTCTTTCATATCCTTTACCTGGGCTGCCACCAGATGGGATAACCCAGTTTAGGGTGAGTCAAGAAAATCCCTCAAGGAACGCCCAGTAGACTGTGTTCCAGTTGATTCCAGAAGCAGTCAAGTTGAGAACCAAGAATACTCATCATGGAGAAGCAGGGAGTTAGTAGGAAGGAAGAGGTACCTTCACATTGCTGACTAGTACCATGAACTTGGATTACTAATAATGGAAAAGAGAATCTAGCAGATATGGTAGATATAGACATTCTGGATAAATTATGCCTATTGTCTCCCAGGTCAGCAAATTTATGTGTCAACATCTGTTTTTCCTTTGTAGCATTCTGCCCCTTCTCCTGAGCTTGGTTGTTTCTCCATAAAGAAACTAATCCATTACCATTCTGTTGCCTTTCCAGACAAGGCTCCATGTCTGCTATCAGAGACAGGTTTTAGATTGAGAACATGACTCACTCTTAGAGATTTCCCTTCTTGAGGACTAAACTCAATCTTCTTGGCTAGTGAATCACTATGGATTCAATTAGCTGTTTGCATTAAATTTTCTATCACTTTTCTGGCATTTTTAAAGTTTCCCAAAATTCTAGCTGGGAAACTGTCCTGGTCTATAATGTATAGGTGGCACTATGCATTTTATAAATATAATTAAAATTGTCCATTTGTGGCCTTTTTTTTTTAACTGAACCAGTTCAGACATGGTTTTATCTCCCCCACCCCCACTCTGTCTAAGATATTAGAGAAAAGTATAGTTTGTTAAATCAGCAGTTTTATCACATAAATGGTCCATGCCTATGGAGAAAAGTCTGGGGTGGCTTCGTGTTGCTGTTCCACCTCCATTCAGGCTGGCCTTGAACTTAGAGATCTGCCTGCCTCTACCTCCTGAGTGCTGGGATTAAAGGAGTGCACACCACTGCCCTGTTCCACCTCAATTCTTGTCACTGCATAAGCTTCTCAAATATGATCAGGCAACTGGCTGATAATTACCCTTGAAGGCTTGTACATTGGCTCTCTTGAGAATAATAACAGATTGAAATATCTGGGTAAAACCCAGAAAGTTGGTTAAATGTGAAGAACCAATTCTACTTTTATAACAATGAAGCATGTCTGCTGGCAGAGGGTATGCAGTTTTTAGTCTTTGAGAATCCCATTGGTTTCATTTTGAAAATATTTTTACACTGAAACATAGTACATTTCTCTATGGCTTTCTTAAAGTCTTATTGGACTCAGCATTGGGTTACAGTCTTTATCAGGGAATGGAGGTCGAGGGTGCCTTGCCTTTCTCTGTGTGTTAGAGGCAAAGAAAGAAGAAAGGCAAGAGAGGGGGACAAGGAGAGGGGACAGTTATTTTCTTTTGTTTTTTCAATTTATTCATTTTCATTTTATGTGCATTGGTGTTTTGCCTGCACATATGTCTGTGTGAACGTGTCAGATCTTGGAGTTTCAGACAGTTGAGCTTCCATATGGCTGTGGGAAATTGAAACCAGGTCCTTTGGAAGAGCTGCAGGTGCTCTTAATCATTGAGCCATCTTTCCAGCTCATAGTTATTTTCAATGGAAAAAGTATTCCATATTGAAAACCATAGTGCAGGCCTGAAGAATTTTTGCTTTAAAGAGAACAAGAATTTACTGAGAACAAGACCCTTTTTACCTTTAATGTGTGTTGGTAATCCCAATGGTTGGTTGTAATTGCCAACTTGGTTGGCATGGTAAACACCTAGATAAATAGAGCAAACCTCTGCTTGTGAGGCTGTTTCTTAAGAGGTTTAAGCAGAAAGGAAGCCTCCTGGATGGACTGATACCAGCAAATAGGTGGGGCCTAGAGAGAATAAAGGAAGAAGTAAGCCTTTATGTAACAATCAGGTGTTCTCCTCTGCTTCCTGGTCTCCATGAAGTGAGCAGCTTTGCTTCCCCACCTGTCCCTGCTCACCATAGCCTAGAAACACTACAGAAGGCTACCTCATACAGAAACCATTGAAGCAGTGTCTTTAGTTTCTTTTCCTCTCAAGCATTATCACAGTGGTTAAAAAAAGAAAATGGCTACCAGAGTGTCCAGCTCACATCTGTTGCATATGCTGGAAAAAGTGTGGTGTTTATGAACTAACACTCTTAGTAAAAATGACATACCAAGAGAGTGCAGTCACCTCTACAAAGTTTGATATTCCTAATGTACCATGGTGACTTGTTACCCAAGGACAGAAACCCAGAGGCATTATCTAAACTAGACAACCAAGACTTCATGATTTTCCAACAAATATGTGCTTTTCAATCCCCAGTGATGTGACTGACAGTATACAATGAACTAAATTTTTATGTGTATACTGTAGTCATGATAATAAATGTTTTAAAATTGCTTTTCACAAAATAGGCATTCTCATAGCTGCTGCTAGTCTGTGTTGGAATAAAGATGGTACAAGGTCTGTCCTTTGTCTCTGGTTTGGAGCTTAGATTTAATTTATTCCAACTCCACATTTTTTTTTTAAATCTCATCTCTTTTTCTAAAAGGTGATTTCTTTGAGACAGATCATATGAAAGAGCTGTCTACCTCCAACTGTAGTTTCTGTGGCCCAGATTTCAAACTGCTTCATCAGGCTAAAGAGAAATGGAGAAAGGAGAGAACAGCAATGCGATCCATGAATTCTATGAGAGTTTGGAATTTTCCATGATGAGAGCTAATCCAGCAGGAAGCAACACAGTCTTAAATTAATCAACCCTCACCAGAGGTTCATTTCTTCCTTTCCTGATTTTTCTCTTTTACTAGAGTTTTTAACAAGTAGCAAAATTAATTGGTGTGGGCACCAATTATTTTCAGCTCACCTGGCTGCCTGCTGACAGACCTCTTACCAAGTGGAGAAAAGTCCTTGGCAAGAGGAAGGGCCTTGACTTTTTCTTTTCCTGCCTAATAAACTCACCCTTTCTGCTAATGAGCTCACCTTTGGCAAGCCGGCTAAAGAACTGGCAGGGTGGCTGGACCCACATCAGTGGCAGCTATCAGAGCTGATGTGAGCACAGGCATCCAGGTCAGACCCAACAGCAGTGTTTCAAACACTGGAAGAGAGAGCTGTGACTCATGTGTCTCCATTTTCTAGGTGAAGGGCCACAGCAGGGTGGTTCCTGCTTCCTTCTCAGCCACTCTTCAGGGTGCCTGCTTTTGGTGCAGTGCTTAGTACAGGTGGGTTTCAGATCTTGGGGACTTATACTTCTGGAAATATTTGTATAGATTTTACTTGTTGAAACTCCAAAATGTGAAATACTTCTGAATTTAAAACTTTTAAAAAGTTTCCATTTCAGAGCCTTTCAGACTTTAGATGTTCTGATTCGAGATGCTCAACCTGAACACACTAAAAAGAAGGGGAAAGAAAAAGGTCCTGGGACCTTGACATCCTTTTCAGCTGGGAATACAGACTGGGAGGCTCCAGTTACTTAGCTACCCTGGCAGCATCCTGCTTCCTGGGGGCATAGATCCTGCTTGGTCACCCTCACCGTTTTTACCAACACAGGACCTGAAATCTTGCTCTGAATTGAACACATTTTTGCTGATATGTGACCGTATTCATAGAGTATAGTTTCAGTTCTGAGATGAGAGTGATATTTACTATGTGTATCAGTGAAGATACATTTATGACATATTCAATGAACTTGGAAAGTATAAAGCAATGATCAAAAAGAAAAAAAATGCCATCAGTAGAAGCAGAAGCTTTTAATCTCAGCCTTTGGGAAGCAGAGGCAGGCTGATCTCTGGGGAGTTCAGCCTGTCTAGAAAGTGAGTTGTGAAACAACCAGAGCTATTATTACAAAGACAAACCCTGTCTTAACCACCCCCTCCAAAAAAATTTAAAGATGCATTTTTAAAGGCACATAAATAGAAAGCATGTTGCCATGTATGATGAAATGAATTGAAACTCACTATCTTATTATGGTAAATTGCACTTCTGTTCTGAAATGCTGGCAGTTTGATCAAATAGCTAGGCCTGACACATACATTTGGAGCATTTTTTCTAACAATAAGTAGCCTTAATGTATATATATTTGTGTATTCATTCACCTTTCATTAAATATGAATGACTTTTTTCCCTGTGGTAACCACTCCACTGATTAAATATGAGCCCATCAGGTCTGCTTTGCATAATGATCTGGTTCTAAATCACAGCCTAGAGAATCTCAGTCAGACCACAATTCTTCCTTTGTAGTCCTGAAACCTTCTGGAGTTCGAGTAAGAACCTTATATGTTGAGTTGGATGCTTACCAGAGCACTGTCAGTTAGAATTTAGCTTCTTTAGAACCATCTGGAAGGCCTTAGCACAACATAGATCCCTAGGCTGCATCACAGAGTTTTGATTTTCATAGGTCTGGGGACAGCCTTAAGAGTCTGCATTGCTGACATGCTCCTAAGTCAATGATACTGATCCAGGGACAGTAGATGGAGGACCTGTACATTGGCACAACTGCTACATTACCACTCATACAATGCTTTCTGCTGCCTTTGCTGGTTAGTCCCTTAACCTTCTAACACTATGGCCAGTGACTAGTTTTAGCATCTTGACATATCGTAAAGGTTTGTTGGTCATGCTTTGGCTGAAATGTCACATACATGGGATCTAACTAATGGAAAGGACTTGTCTGTAATGCACATGATACCAAGAAGTTGCTAAGATAGCACTCCCAAGGCCCTCTTGAGGTTGCTGTGGCAGCAGAAGCTGCACATCCTGCTAAAGTAGGATGTACATGTGATAGCACTTTATTGAGAATGAATGGAATGAAGGTCTTTATAGGTCCTATGGTTTAGAAAGGGAAATTTTAGTGAGCACTAGCACTCTAGATTTAGACTATTGGAGTAAAATGAAGAGTGTATGTTAGGGGAATCTGATACATTATAAAACCGTAAAGATAAGAGCATTTTCTCTGTGAGCAGCTGGAGCCTGGAAGGAAGGGAAGCTTAGGAGATTAAATGTACACACCAGAAGCAAGAAATTTTTAATCTAGTTCTTACCTCAAGAAATAGACGTGTAAAATAAACCTGAGCAAGTAAGACTAAGAACATAAAAAAGATAAGGACATAAATCGATGATCCTGAAAATAAGAAACCAGTGAGAAGAGATGTGAAACACAAAGCTGGTTCTTTGAAACAAAAATAGATAGAATTGATCAATCCTTAGGCAAGAGGAACAACAAAAAGACACAAATCACCAGTTCGACAAAGGATTCTCATTTTAGACTCTGTAACCAGTTAGAAAACAGCAAGAAACTACTGCAATCAACTCTGTATTTAAACATTTAACAACCATAATAGACAAACTTCTCTACAGCCACCAACTACTAAAATGAGATAAACAATTGAATATGAACATTAGAAAAGGTGAATTTATAATTTAAATTTTAATGAAAAAAATTCTAAGTCCATGATTTTCTGCTAGAGGCCCAAGATATTTAAAATAGAATTAATATCAATTTTATAAACTCTTGTACGAAATAAGAGGAAACCCTTCAGCTCAGTCTGAAACTGTCATACAATCCAGTATGTCTTGATAAGTTTGGGCCTTCTCACCACCCATATCTGTACCTGCTTTGAGACTTAGACACTTATTGCTCAGTAATCTCTACACAAATCTTTATTTTTACAACTTTGTCTTTGTAACAGTTCTTCTGGTCCATCTCTCCCTCCTGTGTGTGGCACTAATGGAGAGCAGTAGCCCATGATCTAGCTGTGGACTGGCTCATGCCACTGTCCCTTCTTCTTCCTTCCACTCTCCAGGAATCCCTAGCTACTGAGCTCACCAGCTGAGAGTTCCCTTGGTGTGTACAATGTCTTCAGAGTTTATTCCCTTCACTTCTGCTAATGCTGGCTTTTCAACAGGGAAATACCTGGGTTAGTAATATGAACTAAATTTTATAATGAAGATTATTTAAAAAGTGCCTATGGTATGAAGCTGACCCATGGCCACACTATATTGAACTTAAAAGCCCTATTATATCTGCAGTTATACTGAACTATAAGTATTATTAATATCTTAAAAAGTTAGTTAATCTGGTATGAACTTACCATGAAGGCCATATTCACTTCTTCACACACTTGTGGTATACTATTAGGTAAACATCATGGATGTGGTGACATAACCTTTACTGTGACTAGGGTAGCCTACTTCTATACTTTAAGAGTTAGATAATTAGTGTAAATGCAGTGGACCTCAACCTTCCTCATGCTGTGACCTTTTAATACAATTCCTCATGTTGTGGTGACCTCCAACCATGAAATTATTTTCAATGCTACTTCATAACTGTAATTTTGCTACTGTTATAAATTGTATTATAAATGTGTCTGGAGACAGAGGTTTTGTCAGAGGGGTTAGGACCTACATGTTGAAAGTCACTGCCTAACAGAATAAAATGTTATTCTTGGTTTTTAGGAATGAAATCCCTGCTTGAGATGTCTTTTGTGACTACCTCATAGAGTGACCCTAAAGATCCCAGGCAGCTCATTTGTAACCAGCCACACTCTTGTTTTGTTTTTATTTTTAGAAAATTTCCTAGAGAAGTGAAGCAGTAAATTCCATACATGCTGGAGTTGGCTCTAATTACCCCGTGCCATCCTGACCAGTAAAAGAAATCCTCAGTGCTGGGAGGAGGGCTCACTCAAGCCAGGTGACCTCTGGCACAAATTACAAGTTATTTATTTATAGAACATGCTTTTTTTTTTCTTTTTTTCTGTTGTCTACTCGAGTACATTACTTTAGCCAGTAAGCATTATTCCAGGTCTTGTTGAGAAAAAAGGAATCATTTGCATATAGCCATGGGCTGTAGAATATAAAATGTCTATGTTGTGTAAATACTGAGCAGCAAGGCTCTGTCAATCACAACAGTCAACAGATGTGAAAGGGCATGCCACCAAATTCATGATGTTTACTTAGCAGGAGGCTACAAACCTATGACAAAAGCCCCTCTCCCCCCAGATTTCAATCCAAACCTTTAGCGCCTCACAGGTTTACAGTGAATCTGGCTTAACTTTGTGTCCTTTATGAAACTGGGAAGGCTGTTTAAAGAGAAGGGAAGGAAGGCTGATTGCAGGCTAAAGACCCCCCCCCGGGGGGTGGGGTTCTAGTGGTACCTGACTGTAGGGACAATTCAGTGACAAATACCTAAGAAAAGCTTCCTCAGAAAGTTATGGACTTGGGGAATCTTGCACAAAGAGCAAGAAGTCTATGGCTCCAGGAAATAATGTGATACTGGGAGGGTGATGGCATTTCTGTTCATCCTTTATGTATAGTAAAGGATGGCATGCCATGTGGAGGATATGTTCTGCTCACTTCTCACTGTTCCATAAACCTCTCTACCAGAAATTTCTCCGTGTTTGAAGATGTACCTCACTACCAGCATATATTTTAAAGCAGAAAATATGTGACCTCCTGTCTTGTGTTGTTCCCTTTAATTTTCCCATGTGTCTGTCTCTGTGACTCGGAATAAATCTTACTTGTTTGGTCTTGTCTTCATTTAGACGTCTGCTCTGTTAGACACAAATCATTTGTTATTGGAATTAAGTTTGGGCTTCCTCTTACATATTTAGAACACTGAACATTTCTTTGACCAAACACAGAGATTTAATCTCGTTTCTCCTTCTAATATTTGGGAGAATTTAGCAGTCTAACCAGCCAAGCAAATGTTTTTTCTCTTTAGGGATCAGGATAAGGAGACACACACGAGTCAAGTCACTCTGTTGTATGAGGAAAGTTGGGGCACTGAATAGGTTTTGGTCAGTGTGTCTGCAGGGGTCCCTTGGGACCAGACCACTTGTTTCCAAGTTCTTCACATCCTTCAGTGCACCTGATCCCATATGACTGCCTGTTCTTGCCTGACCCTCCATGTCCACATTGAAATTGTAGTCTTTTTAAAAAAGATCTGTTCTTACGCTACAGTTGACTTGATGTTTCTCAGTCCTTTCAGGATTTGTTCCTCTGGTTATTTTACTAATGTATTTTCCACTTTTCTGAATGACAGCTATTTATCTGTGTATTGATGTCTGTTAGATTGCCATATAACTAAAGGAAGACTGCCTGCTTTAATCATTTAGAGAAATGCTCTGTGGCTGCCAAGTGTTTACTAAGTGCATCCCATTTTTTACTTGCCTCCTTGGAGCATGTTACTTCTTGATTGCACATTATGTACCTTTTCTCTCATTCACCATCAGTTCCTCTCTTTATCATCACTAACTTTTTTCTTCCTTCATCCTCATTTTTGGCAGCAAAATGCCCATTGGAGGATGTCTACATCCTGTAACCTCAGCTACTTTACATCCATGGGTGCCATAAAGAGCTGCTGGCACATACTGTTTTTACTCCTCAGGGAGTCATACATACATATTTATATATGCAATGTAAGTCATTTTACTTAAGCAGCAGAATTTTTCTTTTGTCTTTGAGTTTCAGTTCTGTTCTTTATTTTCTAGCATTAAAAAAAATGCATTGGGTAGGCAGTGGTCAATGCAGAGATACATATGTTGACTAAATGCTGAAAACAAGAGGCTGAATGTTCAGCCATAAATCAGCTATCTACAGTAGTCACACTCAACACCACCATTCAGGAGACGTGATAGCAAGTAGGAGCTCAAGGATGGGGATGCGTACTGTGAGATGCCGTCTTTGGGTCAGGCCATGGCTATTGAACTCATGAGCTCACACTAGATGTGGTTGTCCACACAAGACAAAGCCAGCCCCAGTTCAGGCATAAATGGGAGAGTACTCTTTGGGGCATACTTCTTACTGAGCAGCTGTTGACAGTTGGTAATTGGCTGAGGAATTATGAATTATTCCTTTTGAGGATGTGGCAACCTTTCCTGTACTCTGAAAGGTTCCTGCAGAATCCTTCACTCTAGTTTCAACAGGAGCTGTATAGTATTGAGCAACAATGTAGTCCACAAAACATTAAGTAAATTTAAGCCAATTTACTCTGTCAACTGCCAAGGTCATTTGTGGGTTGTTTGATAGGTGACATTATATGGAAGCATATTTAGAAGAGTAGTGGACAGGTAATGGAGCATCTATTTGCTGCTTATTGGCTGCTTGGTATGTCAGGAGCTGAGCTAGGCCATTAGGAAACTTCAAGAAAACAGATAAAGTCATCGCTATTAAAGATATTTACATCCCACAACAAATCAGAATGCAATAAATAAGTAAATTATATTGTCTTCTAAAAATTCAAGGGCTATAGAAATGCAGGTAAGTGAGGAACAAATCTATCAGTGTGCATGCTGCTGGAAAGCTTGGCGAGGTTAGAACTATAGTCTGTAGGATAAGACTATAGCAGGAAAGAAAGCCAAGCCAGGAAAACATTGTTTATAATGATAAATACAGATGCTTATGGAATTCATTTATTTTCAAAGGAAAATGTGTTGCTTCATTATAAGGGTGATCAGCACATCGGCACCCAGGAACTGGACAGCTCATCTCAGGTAGTAGGTAGAGATTTACTGTCCTGTAAGTGAATGCCCATCAAGCAGATTCATATCTGAGTACATGGGAACATCGGGTCTTCAGAACACAGGGCACTGGGCACTGGAAGAAATGTGACAGCCATCTGACATTGCTCTTGCTTTGGTTAAGCTCTGCTTGTTACTCATTTCCACTCTCAGAGTACAATTTTCTCTTATAGTTTCTTCAGTTTGGTGCATGAGTATACTCTAACCATAATTGGTATCTTTTAAAAAAAATGATATCTGTATCTTTTCTTGATAGCAGTGATTCCCAGCTGGTCTCTCCAAGCTCCATGAGAATATAAGAGATAACACTGAAAAGGACAAGTACTATACTAAATGCCATGAAATACATTGTAACTTTCTGTGAATCTTCAGTTTTTGAGATGTATTCATTATACAGACGTCACAGCAAAATAAGGTGCTCATTAAATTTTATGTGAAAAGTGTTTGCAGGGGTAGATGGGCTTAGGGGCTTGAGCTGAGCTCTTTGTCTGAAGAAGATGAGTTGGAAAGGCCCTGGAGAGGCAGGTGGGTGTGAGTTCCCTGGGCAGGCCACTGTGGTTTGTTTTATAAGGTGTGCACATGTGTGTTTTGTTTATGTAATCTTTATTTAAAGTCTTTACAAACTGTGGCCCATCAAGGTTGTCAATGGCATTGGCTTCTGTGAGAGGATCAGAGAGTGGATATGTAGAGATATGTGTGGATTGGCTTACTTCATGACTGTGCTACACATGCCATTTATGGTACCAGATGAGGAAAGAAGTTTGTCATATTTATTAGATAACCTGGCCATCTTCAGCCTCCTTACTCATATGTGTCTACTCTTATTAGCAACAGT
Source organism: Sigmodon hispidus (assembly GCA_004025045.1). NCBI lineage: Eukaryota > Metazoa > Chordata > Mammalia > Rodentia > Cricetidae > Sigmodon > Sigmodon hispidus. The sequence continues at coordinate 52,157 of PVIH01008348.1, read as the reverse complement.
ATGCCCACCCGGGTTCTATCCTATATAAATCGAAAGCCTTAAAATGAACTGAAATTTCAGTCAGTGAGACTAAGGACATTTCTAATATCATTTCTGGGGCTGTTTCCTGTGGTACCCATTCTCAGTTGAAGAAATCATTCCCAGAAGAGGCTCTTCATGTTATTCTCTAAAGACTTCTTTTGATATATTATGGTCTGCTACTTATCTTTGATTATCTTTTACCTAACCCTATCAACCATGATGGCTGAAGAGGGTTTGGTTTCTTATTCCTCAATATGCATGATTGCACATCTCTCCACTTCCACATGTGAGAAAAGTTCAGTTACCTGGCTGGGAAGGTTCTTTCTAAATGTCCCCCAGTCTAGAACTGTATCATGCTGGTATGGTATGCAGAGAATTAGGCATCTGTCTCATGGGTGCTTGGGGAGCTACCATCAGAGATGGTTGTAAATCTACACAAATAAACTGAAGTTGGTTTCTGACTTGCAGCTCTTCTGTTGTTTCACTTGGACTGAAGTCTCGTGTAATCCCATTGATGGCCGGGCCATTGGAATAACATCCTAAACAAAAAAGCCTTGTCAGGAAACCAAGCTTGTGTTTCAGTGTAGGGCTGTGTACTAGATGCTAGGCAATGTAAGGTCCCATAATGTAATTGATGCAATGAAGAGTTAATGAAGTTTCTAACAAGCATCAGGGGAAGGTCTTTTAAAAATGTTGATCCCTGCACTTTACTCTGGCCTCTAAAATAGTCACACTTGCCTTCTTCCTTTGATGGAATCTTAGTCTGATTTCCCATAGAAACAGGAGATATAAAGTCTCTTTAATTGAATATGTATTTGAATATGAACCCATACTTGATTATGAGTCGTCTAAGGAAGCTTGTGATTTTAAAGTTTCCAAGCCCCACTGTACTGCCACAAAGAAAAGATGAAGGTGTTTGTTTTTGAAATATTCTTCAAGAAGAGCGTTGCCAATTTTAAACTGTAAGAACAGTATCTACTTGATTTACATAGTGACCTAAAATTATCATGTTGTTGTGTATATGAGAAAATGAAAGATATGCTATAAAACTTTCATTTGGGGGATTAGGTTAATTATATTTCTGTTGTTAATATTTATGCTTTCTAGTTTTATAAGTCAATAAATTTTCAGATCAGCTTAATGTCTCCCATATCTATTGTTATATGTTTTCTGTACACCTGCATAAATTGTTCCTGTGTGCTCCTAGACTCTTTATTACTGTAATATTTAAAATCATAAAAACTTTTTTAATAGCTTGTCTGCATATTTGATACCTAGAAGTACAAATGAAAAACAAGGCCGCGTTATAAATTCCCAGGGAGGTTATTTGGGAAGTTTGGCATGTTCCTTATGAAGGTATTCTTAGGCATCATGTGTGGTGCATAATTTAGTTCATTTACTTATTAATTATGGAGGGGATTTCCATAGCTTCAACATGTGTATGGCAGTGAGATGACAATTTTAAAATTGGCTCTTGCCTTCTGCCTTGTTGAGGCTGGGTCTCTTGCTAAGCTTTGAACTCCAGGGTATGGCCTGCCAGCTCCCAAGTGATTCTCTTGTCCCTCCCTTCAGTCTCAACATAAGAGTCCTGGAATTATGGATGTTGGTCACTGTGTCTCCTTAGATTCCAGGAGTCAAACATGGGTCAGCAGCCTTCCTGGACATATACAAATCTCAATTCCATTAAGATTTATGAAGCATTTACTCTTGGAATAGTTTGACCAGGGTAGTGATAGTGATGTATAATGCATACTGAGCTCATGAAACATGCCAGGCACATACTGCTGAGACTTTCATGGACCTCACTGCTTAGCCTTTGCTGTTGCTCAAGGAAGTAAGTCCTGGGATCACCTTTATTTTGCAGGATAGAATTAAACAGGTTAAGCGACTTGCTCAAGGTTGTATGGCTAGCTCAAGGTTGTATGGCTAGCAGAACAGAAATTATATTTTATTTACTTAGTTTTACTTTTAAAATGTTTAAGATGATAATATAATTACAATATTTCTCCCTTCCCTTTCCTCCCTCCAAACCTCATATAGCCTTCCTTAATCTTTTTCAAGTTTGTGGCCTCTTTTACAATTGTTATTGCATACATATACATATATATTCCTAGATGTAGCCTGCTCAGTTTGTAGAGTGTCACTTGTATATTTGTTTTATCCAATTGGTATTGGATAAGCAATTGGAGTTCTCCTCTCTGGAGAAGACTATCCCTCTCACTCTCAGTATTCGTTGCTTGCTGTAGTTCTTTGTGTAAAGTTGAGACTTAATTAGCTTTTTCCCATGTACTCACCCACCCCTTCCCTATCTACTGAATATTGTGCTCTACGTATTAAATATGTGTTGAAAAGATATTTAAATCATGCCGTAGTATACCTTACAACTCGAGTTCTCTCTCTCTCTCTCTCTCTCTCTCTCTCTCTCTCTCTCTCTCTCTGTCGCTCTCTCTCTCTCTCCTTTCCCCAACAAACACATGTGTGCATACTAAACCAAGGCTTATAAGGTCATAAATCCATAAACTCATCTAAAGACAGCAGGCCATATCTTCCAGCTATATATCAGTGGCAGCTGGGATAATTTGATTAGTTAGCTTTTACACAAGTTTTTAATACATAGTTATAAACTCAAGTTAATTGGTCTATGGGAAATTAATGGACAAATTGTCCAAATGATTCTTAATCAGCTTTGTCTGTGGACTAATCCTCTTGTACACTCTGAAGGTTTGTCACTTCGTTTAATAAAATGTTGATTGGCCAGTAGCTGAGCAGGAAGTATAGGTGGGGCAGCCAAACTAAAGATAATGGGAAGAAGGGTGGGTCAGAAGTTGCCAGCCAGATTTAAGGGAGAGAAGATGAAGGTGCCTCTATATGGCAAAGCATAAATAAGAAATATGGGTTGACTTAAAATAGTAATAAAGCTGAGCTATTGGCCAAGTGATGTGGGATGTCTTTCTGTATGTTGTTAATATCCTTTGTTACCATTTGTTAATAAAGACTTTGATGTGGGATGTCTTTCTGTATGCTTTGAGTATTATTTGTTAATAATAATATTCACAGCATACAGAATAATTATTTTGGCCAATGGCAAGTTACCTTGGAGGCACTCAGGGGACCCAAGCATAGATAAAGGAGAAGGAGTGTAGACTCACACAGAGTTGCTGCAGGTGGTTGCCCAGAGAGTAAGATATAATAGGACACAGGTAAAGCCACAGATCCATGTGACAATACATAGATTAAAAGAAATGGGAGCTGTAATAGCTAGTCTGTGATGAGCTGTGCCATAGGCCAAACAGTTTGTATTTAATATAAGTGTCAGAATAATTATTTTATAAGCTACTGCATACATTTGGTCTTTCTCTCTCCTAATCTCTTGTGTCCTGCTTCTGTTTCTGTACCCGCCTGGAAAATCTCTTAAATAAACCCTTGTGTGGCCTTGGTAGTGTATATCTCTTCTCATGCGCGAAACCAACAGCTGGGAATTGAACTCAGGACCTCTGGAAGAACAGCTAGTGTTCCTAAACTGCTGAGACATCTCTCCAGCCCCAATTTTTAAAGTATTTTATTTAAACTCTACACATGAGCATGACATTACTCCTGCCCCTCTCCTCCTGTGACCCTTCTCAAATTTGTATATTTTCTCTGATTATTATTGGTACCTGCACAAGCACATTTGAATATATAATCAACACTGAGTCATTCTAACATTGTTCATGTATATGTGTACAGGAATGAGCACTTGGGATTTGACAACCTACATGGGAGCAGGTTCCTGAAGGCAACTGATTCTCATTCTCCCTCTCTCAACATCCATGGCCATGTGTAGGACATGATTATTATTTTTTAATTTAGTTTTGTTTTATGTTTTCTCTGTATGAATGCATATCATTTGTATATATGCCTGATATTTTGCAGAGTCCATAAGAGGGAGTCAGACCTTTTGGAACTGCAGTTACAGAGAATTGTGAGTTGAAACTTAGTTGCTGTGAATTGAATCTGGGTCCTCTGGAAGAGCAGCTAGTGCTCTTAACCACTGAGTCATTGCTACCTCCCTACACTACAGTTCTTAATAATGGCTTCTATTGCCATATAGTGCTCAATCTGAGGTAAGAGCAATGTGTCGGAGATGCACCCTCACTTTTACCATTGGAATACTGTCTTAAACTTTAGCAGCACCAAAACTTGTCTTGGGAGCATTCAATTTCTTGCTCCCCATGGGGGCTTGTAAGATTCATTAGTCTGGAGTATTTGATCACATGTGGATTTAGATATCATTACTTGTTAATTTCCTAATAGCCATGGTACTGATTGAGGCCTCATTAAGTCTCAATTCCTTACTAATGTTATTTTATTTAACTCTAAAAAAGGATAAGCACATTTTATTAACATTGCTTTTATGCTTGAGTTAACTTTTCTGAACTCTTATAAATAATAGCCAATTCTAATTTTGACATATGACTTTAACCATTTTCAAGAGAGAAATGTCAGCAAAGGGCAAAGATAATAAGGTAATAATGGGAATTCATGTAGGTCTGTCCTAATGGATGAGATGGCAGGGTTTAATCTTCTGGAATCACATTGTGAAGTTCTGTCTTCTGAGGTCCAGGTTTCGTGATATGTTATTACTGTAGGCTTCATATAAAGGACCTTTTCTAAATTCTAAATGTAAACCGGTTCACAGCTTCTTAACTAGAGAGGTGGCTTAATGAAATTTTTTATATGTGATACATATATTTAATATATATTACATACATATTACTATAAATGACATTTTATTTAGTCACTTCTTTTACAACTGAAGTTCTGGCAATTAGAGATTACCATACTTACTGATGAGCTTCTTATATATGTCCCAGAGTGTTTCTACCTTGTGCTCTACAGTGTTCCAGGCACTCTGTATAAATGAACCTTTAGAGGCAGCTGCCCTTCAATTTCATACAATACTTTTAGGAACAATTTTGCTTGCAAAAACCAAGTGCTCAAGGACAGTGTCAAACACTGCAGTCAAGATGATGTTTCAGGTGCTTTGTTTCATTTTTGTATGGCTTTCTTGAGCTGGCTTAGGCAGAATTATCCTCTGAGCAATGAAGACTATATGCTTCCCATTGAACTTTTTTTTTCCCAACTCACACACTAGCTACCCTTGAACTTTCTGGAATGATTTATGCTGAAGAACTGGTACAAAATTTATGATATGTTTCCAACCCCCACCTGCTTCAGTTTCTTCAGCCAGGATGAGGCTGAGTTCCCCCAGCTGCAGCTTGAGATCAGAGTTCATCTCTACTTTGAGAGGACCTGAGAGGTACCCAACTCATGCTAATCCAGCTTCTAGCTCCTGGACTTCACAATCTTAGTGCTCCAGCTGAATGTGGCCTTGTTCTTATGCGTTATCTGCTTAGAAAGAGAGGTTTTTGTAGCAAAAGTTACTCAAAAGATAAAATAATCATTACATTTGCACATTTACTAAGATAATTACTGTTACTGTTCTTAAATAGATAGTAAGCCCCTGTCATCTTAAGGTAATTTTCAGACCTGAATGGCCTTATTAATAACATCTGTTGGGTCTAGTTTTCTAAAGTCAATGAGGGATAGGTAAGTCACATCCCTTGACCAGGATGTCATGCACAAGGTAGTATATAAAAATAGTTCTCAAAATGATCAAGGAATAGCTAATGCCCTAAAGAATTGTTAATTCTATGCATTTTTGTTCATAATCCTATCAACTTAATACGTAACCCATGACTTCTTTTTTTCTGAAAAGAAATAACTGAGATAAAATTAAGCTAAAAATTTGTTCTTTATTGGCTCTTGCAGCCTGGGGTATAAGTATCTAGTATAGTTAATTCTTCATGTATTTTTAATTTTTCAATGTTTCTTTTTAAGTACTATTTGTTATACTGTAATGGAGACCTGATTCTGAAGTCAAGGACCTAGAAATCTGACAAAGGGCAAGGCAGCTACCATCATCCTCTCACTTCATAGAAAGCCTGCCTGTCACTACCACAGTATATAATGACATTTAATTCAGTGATATGCTGCATGCTTGTTAGGAACTTCCAGCACAGTGGCAGCTGTCCAAGGTTCTGAAGACTCTCAGGAATGGCATTGTTTCGAAGCATTGGTTATCTGAGTACAGCACACTCCACACTAGGCAGCATTTCCTGACAGAAATGCAAATAATTAATGAGCTTTGGTTACTCTGGGCCACCATGGTGAAAAGCAACTTGAAACACATGAAACTAAGCATAAAATGTGGCTTCCTTATACTAACGAAGAGATTTAAAATATTCATTGCTGACTACTGCAGTGTTTCTCTGTTGATTTGATCTTTAATTTTGATCTGACCTTTAGTAGGTCATAAGGTTGATAAGATCTGCATACAGAAGAAAGGATCATACATAAATTCCCAGACTTGTGCAGAGGTCTTTTAATCCATATGTAATTTGTGTGTGCTTGCTAATTTTTGAAACCCTGTGATGAAACCTTTGCATGTCGTCCAGGAGATATTCTGTTTCCTGAGAAGCAGTCACCTTGAGAGGGCACCTTCTTCTTCCCTGTGCTGGAAGAGCATGAAAGCCCATGGGGAGACAGAGTGAGAGAACTTAAATATGGAAGAAAAAGGGCTGTAACTTCCTTAGGCTGTGTGTGGGAAAGGACAATCTGAGGGTTCAGCTGGGCTTGAGAAATATACCAGCCAACTCCGGATAAACTGAAAAGGATTCAACCAGAAAAGGGCAAAAAATAAAACTTCTGGTTAACATTGTAGCTGTGTTGCAATATTACCATGGTTTGCAAGACAAGGAACATTGTAGGTGGCAGATCCTTCTTGGGTCTTATCCAAAGAGGAGAATTGCTAAGAAATTCAGGTGACTTAATTGTAATATATTTCTTTGCTCTACTGTTGCCATGAGCCCTGAAGAGACTGTGATGAAAAGATGAAAAATAATCTTAATACCATTTGATGGAAAATTACATTAAAAATAGTCAAGAAAAGTAAAGGCATGTAGTACCACAGATGTTGGTATTTAAATATAGTTTCTATACACAGAGAATAAATATAAGATTCATGGTTGAGCCATTGAAATGGCAGTCCTCAAAGCAATTTAGAATGTCTTCAGAGTCAATGAAATCTGAGAAGTGGGATGCATACGAGGTGAAGAGAACTTGCGTTGAGGTCTGGGCTCTGTGGAGGTGCAGAGGGAGCGCTGGAGAAAGTGAAGGAATTATCAGAAGTAAGCGGAGAAAACAAACGCTAGAAAAACAGGGTACACTGGAAACAAACTAAGAAAAAGCATTTTTCAGAAGAGCAACAAGTCAGTGGTGCAAAGGTCTCACTGTGTCTCAGGGACAATAGTATACAAAAAGGAGAATGGGTAAGAACAGCCGCGAGCTGAACTACTGTAGAACAGGACAGGATCACAGGAGAGAGGCTGTAACTCTATTAGAAGCTACCAACAGCCAGATCTTAGGAACATTCAACAATTCTGCTAAACCACACATCTACAGGGATCCTGGAATATATTATAGGTGAATATAAAATTAGGGTGGCTACATATAGATGAAGAACCTATAAATTACAATTATATATGGTTCACCAATGCAATGGTGTCAGGAAATTTCAACATGCAGAAGAGCTAACACCATGGCATGCTGTAAATGAAGAATTTTTCTACAAAGCCTTTTATGTTTTGGGATCTGGCAGAATTTCAGATGGAGCTTTATGTGGTTGTTACTGAAAGATTTACTTGACCTTATGGGGAAAATTAAACATGTTAATAGCTGAGAAAGAAGAAAGTAATTTAGATTAGCCCCAATTTTCTGCCTAAATTGAACTCATTTATTTAAGTTAGTGTTGTACAGCCTGAACTTTTCCTCATTGTTACATTAAAAAATAATCTCTTCCGAGAATCTCATTTCATTAAAAAAAAAAATTATTGTTTCCTGTTGTCAAGACCCATCCAATGTATGAAGAGGAACATAAATAATTTAAATTTCTTTTTTTGTTTTGAAAGAAAAGGCAGTGGCTTAATTGTGGACTCATCTGACATACTCTGTTCCACGAGTGTTTGGCAGATGGATGTTCTTCACTGATACGCTTTTGCTATTTCCAGATGCTCTAAATAATCCTGGTGACTCATGGCCACAGTTTTTACAGTGGGCTCTGCATATTGTTTGCATGAGATGCTGAGGATATAGTGTCTTTCTTGGTGTGAAATGAGTCTTTTCTCATCTCTGTGACCTTGTACTCTTCCAAAGAAGAACCACAAATGGCAGAGCCATAAATGCTAATCTGAAGGCTGGAGGCATCTGTGAGGGTGTGATATAATAGCTGTGTGTGTCATTCTTCTGTATGTACCCCAGAGAAGCCACCAGTGCAGCCCAGATTTTCCACTTCCCTGGTTTGAGAAATCCAACACTGAGGAACCCAAATTCTCCTAAACTGCACCTTTTAGAACTTTCAGCTTCAGATTACTTTGGGTTCAAATCAGTCCAGGAAAACTAATGTCTCCATTTAGATTGATTCCCTCTAAATCTTCTAATCTCTGATGGGAAACCTGACTCCCTCAAAATCAGTTCATCTCTTTCCATTGTTCAAGTTTTCATTGTCTTCTAACCATCCGCTTTGTCCTTAACATTTCCAGTTTGTTTTCTTTTTGAATGGTTCTGCAAATTCCAGTAATGCTTATCAGTTCAGTAACTGCATTGGATCTTTTGTTGTATTTCTGTCTTAGCTACAGGTCAGCATTCTCAGTATTTACTGACTCATTTCATTGGGCAGTTTGGCCTACATTCTGCTGAGGTCACACTATCCTCATGACTTCCTACAGAAATGGTTCTTACTTTTGGAAATACAAAAGTGAACTGTATTGTATGTTTCTGTCACCATGGGACCCCAGGGCAAAAAAATCAGTCCCCATCTGGACCACTGTGGGATACAAAGCAAAGGAAAGATACGTCAAAGCTGTAACATGACTTTCAGCTTAGCAGTGCATGGCACTTGTACACACATTCCATGGCCCAAGAGAGTCCTAGAGCCAATTCTGATGTTATTAAACCTGCCCAGAAGCACTACTCTTAATAAAGTACTTATGATACATCAGAAATAACTTGTCATGGTTTCTAAGATCATGCGATTCAGCAAGCTATCTATCTTCTTTCTTGTCTTTATAACTGTAATCTTTTTACTCTATGCAAGATTCTTGTGAATTTCCTTTGGCATATTTAAGTCACCACAATGAGTGCCCCCACTTTTTGGTGTCATTATGCGCTAAGTTGAAGTTTATTGGAACACAAGGGTAGTGGTAAAGTTTGTGAAGCATACATAGCATGAATACCTTCACCTCTTGTTAGCAAGAGATCAGGGCACAAAATGAAGTGAGAGATTGGTTATGGAATTTCCCATTAAGTGCTTTGGACAGGGTTGACTATGAATGGGTTATGGTTTCTGTTGAAAGTGGAGTTGTGATAAAGGCAGGGGATGATCTCCTGTACTTAGATTTCGATTTTAGTCCCAAGATTTTGTCTTAGCATTTCTTTTGCTTCTCTGTCCTGTGGGTGGCTTCTCTGGCAGCTCTTTACTCTCCTCCTCATCTAGGTGTTTATCATCAACATTCTCTCCCTTAAACTTCTCTGTGGAATGTTTTGCTACTGTACTCTCTTATTTTAGAATTTCACCCATTTCCCCTTTAGTTTTTGATAGTTTTCCTTTACATTATGAATCTAGATGGCTCATCAGTCCAGGAAACCTGAGAAGGTTTATTTTAAACTATGCCAATACATTAATTTAGAACTTGACTATTTTATTCTCCTCTTCGGAATGAAACCACTCTGATTAAAGCCCCTCAACTGAAGAATGAGTTAACAAACTGTGGTATATCTACACAATAGAGTACTGCTCAGCAGTAAGAAAAACTGATATCCTAAAATTTGCAGGCAAATGGATGGATTTGGAGAATATCCTCCTGAGTGAGGTATCACAAACCCAGAAAGACAAGCAGGGGATGTACTCACTCATTAGTGGACTTTAAACAAAAAGCAAAGCATTCCCAAGCTGCAATCCACAACCACTGAACAGCTTGGGATCTGAAACACCTTGGACTGGCACCTTGGAACCCATTCCCTCCAGAGGAACACCTGACCCAGTCTTGATATTAGGATGAGGAAATCGGACTTGCCCTGGAGTGGATGCTTAACTCAGCCACCTTGGGACCTTGGTGCCAGGTCGTTAAGTTGCTGTGGCCATGCTCCCACCTGCAGGGGCTCCAATGAGCCTCTGACATAGGCATGCCTACCTTTAAAATCCCCAACCATGTGGGAGACTTCCTCTTTTTCTCTACCTCTCTTCCCCCTACTCTCTTTTTCTCTCTCCTCTCTTCCCCTCCTTTCTTTTCCTCCTTAATAAATCTAATATGGCTCCCTTGGCAGCGTGCTGGTGAGTTCTTTGATGTGCAAAATACTAACACTTGGGACCTCCTGCCCTTGCTGGGGAGGAGATAAGGAGATGGGGAGAAGAGAGAGTGACTGGGAGGGGCAGGAGGGGGAAGGGAATTTGAACAAGGGGATACATGGATAAAATAAGAGACTTTATTCATAATAGAAAAAGATAAACACAAAAACGTTCATTTATTCCAACAAATGCAGTAACCCTCAGCTCTAATCCATGTTAACACTATGCAGAGTTGCAAAAAATAGCCCAAGATTAATTCAAATGCACACTTTCCCTGCATATTACATAGATGGTGAAGAATAGTGCCATTCTTTCTGTATTCCATTGGAAACTCAGTAGGATATACCTTGAGTCAGACATGGTCTTCAGTTTCTTTGTGATAATCACCGTCTGTGTTTAAAAATGATGGACATTTTATGGTTGTTTCCTATCTCCAAGTACTTTGAATGACTATTTAGTCCTAAATGCCATCTGTGTGCGATATACATATTTTACTTAAATACTTTAGGTTTTTTATTGGGTGATAATTTATAGTCATATGCATAATAATTTGATTTCTTTGTTGAGTGAATATGACTGCCATAATCATCCTCATTAAACTGAAGGTAGAAAGGTTCTTTTTGCTTTTGTGACGTGTTCACAAGACAAAAATGTATATAGTGTATGTGTTATCAAAAACTTTGAATGTTCAGCCACATGCCTCAGCATTTGTCTTTTCACAGGACATTTGAAGGATTTACAACAGCCAGCTACCATTCTGAAGAAAGCTGATGAAATTGTTTTGTTATTCCCAAGTGTCAAAATGAAAAGAAGCAGAGAGTATATATAGGGCTCTTTCTACTGGTGAATCTTAAGTACCAAGGAGTCTGTCTGCTGGATCCTATTTTCTACTCTTAATAAAATCTTCATATTTTTCTTCTGAATAACACCTGTATAATCATTGAGATTAATGGGCCAATCATCTTGTCCAGACTTTGCTTACACACACACACACACACACACAGACACACACATTTTCAGTAATGAAGTTCTGATCACTTCTTTATATCTGAATGTAAAATACAGACAAGATGTTTAGCATCTCTGTACTTGTGTGTTTTTCAGGCAGAGGGTACCAGACTCCAGCGAGAACTGCGAGGATATTTAGCAGCAATCAAAGGTAATGTGTATGTGTGTTGTTTACTGCCTGTTTCCAAGCACAGGATGTTCTTGGAATTTGCAAGAAATGGGAGTGAGAGTTAATGAGAGCATCACTTGGCTTTCTGGCAAGTAGCATACTTGAACACAGGTGTTTCATTCCACCCACTTTCAATTTCCATTGAAATGATAATCAGAATATATGGGGACAAATATACGTCTGCCCTTCTGCCAAAAACCAAAAATAAATGCCACCCACATGCTAGGGGTTTCTAGGAAGGCTTGTTAGACAGAATGAGTGGGAGACTCTACAGAAGCAAAGCTGCAGCTAGCTTCCCTTCTGAGCGAGTTAGGTCCCAAGGTCCCACATTCATACTCTCACTTGTGCCCTCTCACTATGAGAAGCAAGGAGTTGCAGGAGAAGCAGGTGGAGGGGTTAGGTACCAGTGAACATATGCCTGTGACTTGTAGAAAGACAAAGGAAAAAAGTCCAGCTGCTTTTAATGTCTTGCCAGGGACATTAACATTTTAATGTCTAGGGAACAGAGAAGCTTTTGCATTGGATTCTGACCTTTGTTCAGCAATCTAGGAGGAGAAGGAGGAGGGGAAGAGGAAAGAGAGGAGTGGATGTTGGTGTGCTGAGCCAGGCTGCTCTCCATCATCATCAGCCCTTCTTTTCTCAGTCAGAGTCAAGAGTACCAACAGAGCAGACCTCAGGGTGAGTGGAGAGAGGAAGAATTATCTTACAAGGAGTCTTTGGAAACTTTCCAAACAATGAAAAAAACATTGAAGGCCCAATTTCACATCTCATTACTTCCCAACAGATAAAGAGTTAGGCATGCACAAATAAAAGGTTTTGTGAGTAAGGTCTTTACAAGATACCCCAAAAGATATAAACCAAGAACAAGAGATTTTACCATACAAAAGTATATTTTAAGTTATCATAATTTTGACAATTTATTCAATGCACTTGAACTAAAATATAAAGTACTTAGTAAGTAAACTACATGAAGAATGATTTTTTTAATGAAAAAATGTTTGAAAAGAAAATAAGATAGAGAAGAGTTAAATTAGGTAAGTTGAAGCAGGAAGATACTAAGTTCAAAGCTACCCTGAGCAATTTAGTGAAATTGTCTCAATAAAAATGTGAAGGGGTTAAGGGCAGGTGATAGAGATTGGTGCTGGAGCACTCACTTGCCTAATTAAAGTGGGTTAGCCCCCAGTACTGCAAAATCAGACAGATGTAACATGACAATGCTTACCCTTGGGACTCATCAAAGAATGGTTCAGAAAATGGTGCAGGAGATGCATCCCTGCACCTCTGGATATTAATGCACACAAGACACTTTTCTGTTAAGATTGCTTTCCTGGGAAACAATGTGGCAGAGGTTTTAAAATGAGTGTTTTTTGAGATTTTTTACACATACATTTTGACATAGCATTTCACTTCTATGAAAGTATTTTCACAGTTCAGAATGAGTTTATGAAACTTAATATAAAGATATTTATAAAGAGGAACTACTGGGAATGTTAATCATAAAAAATTAATTATAATAATAATGATTAATACAGTTTATTTTTAAACTGAAAGGCATGTAAGCTTTTTACTTGCCAAGCATACTCTGTTAATCTCATGACAACTCTGTGAGGCAGATACTTCCATTGTCTGTATTTTTTTTTAAAAAAAAGGTTTTATTCATCCTTTATTTCTAATTATGTGTTTGTCTGTGTATGTGTGTGCGGGTGTAGACATGAGTGTGGGTGCTCCAGGATGCAAAGCATCTCAGGTTTTCGGAACTGGAGCTACATAAAGTAGTTTGCGCCACCCAAAGTGAGTGTTGGGTGCTGGGAACCAAATTTGGGACCTCTGAACAGCAGTATGTGCTCATAGCTACCAGGTCATCTCCCAGCCCTATATGTATTTTATCAATGACATAAATGAAACTCTTAATTTTAACTAGTCTCAGGACCACATACTTGGTAGATAAATACATGGTACCCTGTTTGGTTTTATGGTCTCCAAATCTTTGCTTTTAGCTGTTTTCTGACAGGGCTGTTGAACTTCATGACTAATGCTGAGCATCAGTTTCACTGATTTTTAGCTCATATATGTAAAACTGTGTGTATGTGTGTGTGTATGCATGTGCCACAGTGTGTGTGTCACAGTGTGTATGTGTACGTGCTACTATGGGTATGCATGTACCGCAGTGTGTGTGTGTGTGTGTGTGTGTGTGTGTGTGTGTGTGTGTGTAAGTCAGAGAAAAACTTGGTATAGTTGGCTCTCTTCTTCCATCATGTGGATTTTAGGGATCAAGCTGAGGTCATTAGATTTGTGGTGAGAATCTTTCCTAGATGACCCATCTCCATGGTACTCCTGCTCTTTGTCAAGAGCACTCTGTTGTCCACTTTGGGCATCTTGCTTATTTATAAGCTTCCAATCAGATAGATGATAAATGCTATTAACTCCATGTTACATTTTCTAACAAGTAATGCCAAGACTTTAGTCCTGCAGATTCATAAAGCTCATCAACTGTTTTAAAATGAACTACAAGTGCTTTGTAACAATTCTATCAGAAAATATAAATTTCTCTAGATATTTATTATCATTATTGACAAGAAATGATCACAGGAAGTCATATTATTTCTAGATTGAAGCTTTTCTCTATGTTAACTAATATTTTGTATGATTTACTTGTTGAATGAATAAGCTTTTCTTCTAGATCAATGCTTCTCAACCTTCCTAATGCTATGAATTTTATTACAATTTCTCACGTCGGAGTGACCTCCAACCATAAAACTTTTTTCATCACTACTTTGTAATTGTAATTTTGCTACAGTTATGATTCTTAATGTAAATATCTGTGTTTCCTGATGGTCCCAGGCCATAATGTGAAAGAATCTTTAGACATCGATGGGGCCATGAACCATATGTTGAGAACTGCTGTTCTGTATAGTTCTGTGTAAGTTGGTCTCTTTTCCTCTTTAGTGGACAGAACACTGCAGGAAAAGACTGGGATAATTCTTTTCTTTAATGTGGTCTAGAGAGGGAGCCCCTGTAAGTGTGGCATTAGTTCCAGTGAGAAACTGGGTGGTGCATGAAATCAGAACCTTCCTGCTACTTCTGGTGTCCACATTTCTCTGAAGGATAATGGAGAATGTGAGCTTGTTTTTCTTCGCTTTCTGCTGATTGGTCAGTACTAGTTATGTATAATCTACAAGTAGTGTTCTGTGTTGAAATTATTTTGGCCAAAGATGTTAGGATGAACGTTTATGCAGATGCCTAGTGAGCTTCTTAGAGTGCTTCTTGGAGCTGCTAATGATACTTTGCTCTGCAGAGCTGCTATGGGGTAAGCAGTATTTCCCAGATGGCTTCTCTTCTCAGTGTCATAAAGAATAGCTATGTTCCTTGGAACATATTTTGGGTTGGCAAGCACACTTAAACACAAGGAGTATGCATGCATTAAGTAAATCATAATTGATATTGTGAATATATTTCACTTGGGGGCAATTTCTGTTTTCACCTAGTGTGTTGTCCAATTGATAATATTGCAATACCCACAAGATCATAGCAACCACACATAGGACAAGGGTTCAGCCCTAGGGAATCCTGGGAGCTGAGGCAATTTGCAGAGAAGCATTGAGCCGCTGTCTGCATTCACAGGCAGTCAAAAATCAGCGCCCTGGCTCTGGCTCATATGATTGTTCTGCCCTTTCTCCTGTGATATTCAGCAAACCTTAGGTATAGAAGTTGTGTGATAAATGTGCCAGTTGGAGTTTGTTTCACTGTGGCTGCTTATTTTTTTTTTTTTTTTTCATTTTGGCCATCTGTGAATCTCTGTAGCCTCTGTCTACTGCCTAAAATAAGCTTCTTTGATGAAGGATAAAAGTTATACTTCTATGTGGTTGTGATAATAAGTCTTTAGAATATAGTTAGATACTATATTGATTTAGAAGATAGGCATAGTAGGTCATCCATCCTGCAGGGTCCGTTACTCCTCCAGCCACCAGGGGTTTGCTGAGCTTATAGTTCCAAGTGTGATTTCCCTCCCTTGAACAGCCTGAAGTCTGATTAGATAGCAGTTGGTAAACCAAGGACAAAAGTGCCACTATTGTACCCTTGGGGCAATTGTATCTTACTTATCAGTGCTATTGTTTGTAGGCTTTACCTTTGGGGAGGACTATTGGTTTCCATTTTTTCCTTGATGGTTTGCATTGCATTTCTGATGCTATGAGAGCTAACCCTCAGGGATGAGGTTTCCAGGTCAGTTCCAGCCCTATTCCTCCAAGCCTCATGTCTAAAATGTGTGGTGAGTTTCCAGAAATAACATTTTACCATCAAGTTCTGGGAGGCAACCAAGGATAATGGCAGCAGCCTACATTATTTTGGGAGTCTTGAATAGCCCAAAACATTAGAAGGGGGTTTCTTTGCCTGGAATTGGGGTTCCTATTAGGTAATCTGTGGCTCTTGCATAATTGAACAAATATTCTACAGTGGTGGACTGAGACCCAAGGGAACAAGGGTAAGTCTTCCTTTTGAGGGGCACAAAGACTTTTAGGGGTTTCAACAGTTGAGGATTATTTCCATTTGAATATGTCTCCCAAAGTTTATGTTTCAGAAACTTATTCTGCAGTATAGCAGTTTTGGGAGGCAGGGGCTTTAAGCAGGCATTCTCAGGAGGCTCTCTCTTAAAAATAGATTAATGCTGCTATCGAATGAGTAGGCCTTCTTAGGTAGGGCCTTCTAAAAAATGAGCTTGTCACCTCTCTTTACCTTGCCCAGTGAATGCTTCTGCAATGGCATGGTGCAACAGAGAAATTCTCCAGGAGAAGAGTTTTGATCTTGAACTTCTCAGACTTCAGATGAACCAATTCAGCTTCTATTCATTATAAATTACCCAAAAGCACAAACCCAAGAATTCACTCTGATGGCAGAATATAGCATAACAAAAGAACAAACAGCTAAAATCTATTTCTTCACATGTAATTTGTTAATCTCAGAAAGAGTTCATGCTATAAACTATGACTGGCAGTTAATATCCATAAATATC
This sequence comes from Sigmodon hispidus, assembly GCA_004025045.1. Taxonomy (NCBI): domain Eukaryota; kingdom Metazoa; phylum Chordata; class Mammalia; order Rodentia; family Cricetidae; genus Sigmodon; species Sigmodon hispidus. The sequence continues at coordinate 35,507 of PVIH01008348.1, read as the reverse complement.
TAATAGTTAATATCTAATATATATTTTATAAGATTATTAATTTATAAGTTTGTAATTGCAACTACAGATCACCAGATATAGGAAGAAGATTCAGTTTCTATTGGAAAGAGCAACAATTCAAAATGTTGGACTTTCTCCAAGGTGTTTAATAAAATAGATTTCCATTGGAGGCAATCCTCATGACCTTGTTATTTTTATTGTTTTTTTGAAAATCAATATCAAACATTATAAAAAAAGAAAAACATTCAGAATAGATTAAAAAACATACAGTAATAAAACTTCTCTTTTCTCTAAAATGCATGAAACATAAAAAAAGAAAATTTAAAGTTTCTCAAGCCAGGTTAAATTCAGCTACAGGTAAAAAAAAGCACAGTAGGTCACTGCCGATGCCCTTGGATGCACTATGGCCACCACAAATTTCTGCTAAGCTACCCTTCTACAGTCAAACCAGAATTTTTGTTTTGTTTTGTTTTGTGTGTATTTTAAATCATATTATTCACCCATCATCTTTCAATGAAAAATAATGCTTTTGCTTGAAGTCCACTAATGAATGAGTACATCCACTGCTTATCCTTCTGGGTTTGTGAGATCTCACTCAGGAGAATAGTCTCCAAATCCATCTATTTGCCTCCAAATTTTAGTATACTATTTTCTCTTACTGCTGGGCAGTACTCCATTGTGTAGATATACCACAGTTTCTTAATCCACACTTCAGTTGAGGGACATCTAGGTTGTTTCCAGGTTCTTGCTATTATGAATAATGCTGCTATGAACATAGTTGAGTTAATGCTTTTGGAGTGTGAATGTGCATTTTAGGGTATATGCCCAATAGTGGTATTGCTGGATTCTTGGGGAGAGTGATTCCCAGTTTTCTGAGAAACCTCCATACTGGATTCCAGAGTGGCTAAACAAGTTACACTCCCACCAACAATGGAGGAGTGTTCCCCTTGCTCCGCATCCTCTCTAGCATATTTACAGATTCAATGCACTGCCCATCAAAATCCCAACACAATTTTTTACAAACCTTGAAAGAACAATACTCAATTTCATCTGGAATAACAGGAAAGCCAGGATTGTCAAACAATTTTGCTCAACAATTGGCATCACCATCCCCGACAAGTTATGACCTTGTTTTTATCCTCTAAGACTAGTGGTAGAGACTGCACTCCAGTGAGCTCTGTATGTTTTAGTTAAAAATTACACAGCCAACCATGTCAATATACCTGGAAATGTTGTCAGTGGAGTCACACTATATAGGGTGACAGTGCTCCCTGCCAGAGCCACAGATTACCTAGTAGGAACCATGATTCCAGGCAAAGAAACCTCCCTTCCTAGGGTTTGTCACAGGCTTTTCTGGGATACACACTGTCACCCCAGACCTCTTCTCTTTTGTCCCTTTATTCTCCTTGGGGAACCCAGAACTGATTACCATCTGTCCAACAACTATGTGCCATTTTACAGATGGTTTTGATCTTTACCTTACTGCATTACATTTTCTGTTTCCCTTTGTTAACCCCTTAGTGACAAAAACTTAGACACCAAGGTGGCCAGGTGGGATCTCCCAGCAATTGTTTGCCTATTGTTCTGGTGTCATCCATGAGCCACCTCATGTGGACCCAGCATTTGTGCCTTATCCTCCATGCTATGCTGGGTCTGGCCATGTCAGGGGGAGGTAAGCCGGTGCTGACTGCAAAGCCCTGGAGATGCTTTATATTACTACTGCTCATAGGCACTTCACATTGTTACTATTATTACTAAGTACACACTTGCAGCCTACTGATATGTAAAGAAAATTTAGAGCCAGAGGCTCATGAAGCCAAAGCTTTCTGAAAGATTTTATTTAGAACTATATTCATAGTTTTGAGAGATATTGAGAAAATACATTTTACTTATCTTTTCTAAACCTAAATTCTACTTGAATTGTAACCACTTTCAACAATTTTACTGTTTAAATCAAGTAGCTACTTTCAACTGATATATACCAAAGTCCTACTTATACTGTTTCTTCTTGCTTTGAAAGTACTTTATTTTTTTATATAGTGATTCAGGATTAATTTTGCTTTTAGAATTTTTCAGCTTTGTTATTTAAGTGTTCTAGGTATTTGTTGTTAGATTCCCTTTAATAAGTGACGAGAGCGTGTTGTTGCATTTGTTCAAATATGACAGTGTTGACTAGTGAGAGCCAGTGTTTTGCTACTATTGTATAAGTAACTAAAGATGTGTACTGTGAGAAAGAATCTAAGGCTCAGACACTCTCTAGAAAAGATGTGCCTGTGCCTTCACAGTTGTTTTTCTGGCACTTATCAAAACAGAGAAGAGGGCAATGCCTTCCCTAATCCAGGTAACAGGAGCTGTTTTTTTCCAATGCCAGGTATGCAGGAGGCCTCGATGAAGCTCACTGAGTCACTTCATGAAGTCTATGAGCCAGATTGGTATGGACGGGAAGATGTGAAGATGGTTGGTGAGGTAAGAGATGGGTGGCAGCTCATAGGAGTCCTGATATAGCTTCCAGAAGACTTCCTGAGCATTCCACCTACCACTTTCCCTTTTGAAGGCATTAATTGCAAAGTAAGACTAGATACTCAGCAAGCAGCCTGGAGGTCTACTGCCTAAGCCATCTCCCATTTATAGGGTGAGGGGAAGTTGATTCCAAAATCAATTCCAAAACCCTTGAGACGGTTTGGGTTAAAGATTGTTTTACTTCAAATTAACAATAGCTCTTTTCTTTCACATTAGTTGTTGGCAGAGCCTTTTTATAGGCATGATTTTTAGGCAGTAGTTCACCCTTTTGTTTCTGTCTCTCCTTTAATCAACCCTCTTGGAATGGAGAAGCAAAAGCTCAGAAGATCCTCCATCCTCCATAGCACAGTTAGTCCATTCACTAAAATCAGCTGAACTCCATGGCCTCTTTGAACTTAGAAATGCCCTCAGACCTCAACTGAACACTATAGCTCTGGGTCACCTGGCCTGTAGGAAGTGAGCAAATGGGTGTCACTACTGTGTGGAAGGCAAAGTGGAACAGACAGCAAGAATGGTGGTGTGACCTCAGGTGGTTCCTTTACTTTCTTGGGATTCATTCCCATGTACAAGATGGGAATAATAATTGTACTAACTGAAAACACATTTGAAGCTTTTGTGTTCAGGTTCCCTAGTCAGTGTTCAGAGCATGCTGTGGTCACTGATGCTGTGGTCACTGATTCTGTGGTCACTGATTCTGTGGTCACTGATGCTGTGGTCACTGATTCTGTGGTCACTGATTCTGTGGTCACTGATGCTGTGGTCACTGATGGGAGTTTCTGAAAGCTATTGTCTTCCCCCAAGTTCTTTATTGAAATGAAGAGCAGTTGGTTGTCATTTCATTGCTGCAGGTGAGTCATACAGCTCATCTAGGACCAGAAGATGAGGGGTTAGATGACCCAGCCAAGCCTCAGGGAAGGTTGTTCTGGGATCTGCACATCTACAGCCTCAGAAAGGGGTAGAGATGTCCCTGACTGCTGCATGGCAGTGCTGACACCCTGAGGCTGATCTTTGTAACCTCATTAGAACTGACACAAGAATGCATTTCCTAATCAAAAATGCTTTGGTTGGATATATTTCATCTCTTAAACACTTTCAGGTTGTGGATTTGGCAAACTGTTTCCACACATCATTTTCTAATGCAATTACCAAGTGTTTTTTTTTTAAACATCTTACTTTTTTTAGTATAAAAATACCATATTTCAACAGCATATTGTTATTATCTCACTTTGTACATTTTAAGCTAATAATGTATTCTCAGAGCCCATCACAAACAAGGAAAATTAAAGAATAATGGAAAGATGTGCTCTTATCCTTTGAACATTGCATGATTCATTTTGTTGATGGCAATTCCATTATTAACACTGATTCTTTAATGAAGTGGCTGCTATACTACTACTATGGTGGTCTCTGTGGATTCTAGGAAATTTGGACCCTCAGCTCCAGGTGCAAACATCATCCTTTGGATAACAGAACAAGTGATCATTATATGTTTAGTGTCTACTCATCACTGATAATAAGCCCTTTTCATTTAATGGATTTAAGTTACTTTATTTTGGGCATATGATAACTAGGACTAGTTTTCAAAGTTCTAAAAATGAAACAAAATGCAAATAAAGCTTCTTTTGTTTGTTTCGGAGCTGATCTCTTGTAGTCTAGACTGGATATAAACTTATTGTGTAGCTAATAAGTTTATTAATAAATAATAATCTTCTAACGATCTTCTCATCTTATTTTTCAAATTCAGGGATTATAGGTGTGGGTCATTATATCCAGCTTTAAATTGTTGTTTGTTTGTTTGTTTAAGCAAAATCAGCAATTACCAGTAATTGAAGGCTAAGCAAAGATCACCCCCCACTCCTCCACTCCCCCCACCACCACCCCTGCTGCAAACCCCTGGCTCCTGCCACCTGTTGTCAGCTAAGGAACTGACCTCTACCAGCTGCAGAACTCAGGAAACTGGGTCCTGCACCTGACCTGGGACTCACGGTAGAACTGACCCTATTCACGGGGGTATGGGTGAACTGCCCTGAGTATATGAGCACTGGAGATCTGGTCCTGGTTTCATCTGCCATATGGTGGTGTGGGCAGGTGGAAGAGATGCTCCCCCTCCCATCTCCTATGGTGGGTGGGAGAGCTGGCCCTGAGGTCATAGGTGTGGGAGACCTGTTCCTGCCCACCCCAGGATCTAGAGTTCTCTGCCTCTGCACCTCACCTGGACAACACAGTAGTCCTGATAGTCCAGATGTGTGAACCCACCTTGAGGGTGTGAAACCAGGAGATCTGGTGCTGTTCCTTGTTTATTTCTGCAAGGGCACTAGTCAGGGCACTGCTGGAGAGCTCACTCTAGTGGTGAGAACAGGGAAGAGATGGTGGACTATCCAACCTTGCAACTACCCAGGCTCAGAACGAGGGTTATAAATTGGCCCACCCCAACATCCACCCCATCTATGACCTACAGGAGCATGTGAAGGGGCCAGTCTGATCCTGCAGATCCAAAGCTGCACAATCTTCATGACACAGGGCAACCGCAGAATCTCCAAGAGGAGTCCCAGTGAGGGCCCTACATTGATAGTGTAGCAGACACTAATGGCCTCAAACCAGACCAATCATTCTTTGCAATGAACAGTTGCAAGTAAATATATGGATAAAAGTGTTAACTGCATGACTCACTGTGTCACATTACAGCTTTCATGGTGAGATTTTTTTTTCTTTTTTCTTAAATTTTATTTTGTTTGGGGAAGGGGTTGTAAAAGCAGAGGGCAGATAGAAAGGGACAGGAAATGAATGTGATTGAAATGCACTATGTGAAAAATACAAAGAACAAATAAAAATAAGATTTACTGCTCACATTGGAAGTGACAGCCCAGACATGGCATGTTAGACTGGCAAACACCAGCCCCTCCCCCTTTTTTCAATCCTCTGGATACCCTATAACTGATAAGAGTATCCCAGGATGACAGATTTTTTGTTGTTTGTTTCTGTCTGGGTTGGTTCTGGTTTCATCAATGCTGCAAGAAAATGAGCTGTCTCGCAGGAGTTCTTCTCAATCTTTTAGCTCCAGTGTCCATCTACTGGGACTTGGGAACCTGTTAACATATCCCCACTCTTTAGTAGTTCAGAATCAGAGATCTCTTTTAAACAAGCCCTGCTCTTAGCTTGTATTGTTAACTACAACAGATTGTCTAAACATTTGCATCCTAAGTAGTTCATATTACATCTTCTCATATCTTGGGAAATATTGCTTTTATCAAGTTTTATGTTTTTAGATATTTTAGAAGTTTAGTGAAATGTGTCTGAGATTACTGACTCACAGTCTCTTTATTTTTCTTTTAGAAATGTGATGTACTGTGGGAAGACTTCCATCAGAAACTCGTGGATGGGTCCTTGCTGACACTGGACACCTACCTGGGCCAATTTCCTGATATAAAGGTATTTCACGATCAGTGTGTGAAAGAAATAATTGAAAGGTCCCATGTAGTTATTGAAACCAGGGCAACAGAAGAGAATTAAAAGTTCTCAAGCTGAAATGAAAGACGTTTGTAACTTTTCATTTAGTTAAGCATAGGTTTTTATTCTATTCCTATTATCATGAAATAAAATCCAACTACAGAAATCAAAGTATCTCCCTTAGCGAATGCTTCAATGCTTCCTTTCTTGCCAAAGTCTTTTCAAGCCTATGGATACAGAATCAGAAATCAAACGTACCAAAAATCTAAATCTTCACTAGATTCAAACCTGTAGGTTGATTTTCATTAGAACAAATGATCACAGTAAATGGAGAAATCTAACTTCAAATGTAAAGAAAAATCTGACACTTCCCTATTTACTGTTAAATTTTTCTGTATTTTAAGTATATTTGCCTTAGGATGTAAATGCTTTAAGTTTAAAACAATTGATTTAGCTCTTAATTCCTCTTCAAGGAAAAAAAAAAGTAAATGGTTGGATGTGTAAAATTGGAGCTGACTTTCTCAGAGTAAAGACTGGTCTAAATAAACACCTGGATCCAAGAAACATACAGCATTAGCCTTTTTGCTTCTGTGTTCAAGATGGAGTCAGGGCACGCTGGCCTTCTTACAGTGTGAGAAGGCCGTGAACCAGCACCTGCGGGTATCTGGAAGATTTCTTCCCACAAATCCTCTGTGACCTGGCCTTCTCTGTAGTTGTGAACAATATCAGGAATCTTCCTGTGGGAAATGCACTGGCCTTGTCTGCCCAGTGAAATGAAGCAGCTTCACTAAACAGCATGCAAGGCAAGGACTAGCTTTTTTGTTCCCAGGGTATTTGTAAGAACTGGCCAATATGAAAAGGACCAGTTTTTCCTGTGCTGGCATCTGCACAGTTACCCTGCATCAGCAAACACTAGAGTCTAGAAGGTGGCTACTAGAATGTACAAGGTTCATATGTTCAGAATAAGGAATCTGATGATGGACACAGAATATTCATTGATAAACATTGCACCTTCATGTAAGGAAGTGACCCAGAGATCTGGGAAAGGTCAGAAGCTCGGTGGTGCTGCTTTCAGGCATGCTGGGAACTACACTATGCACACTAATGTGCCTCCTTTTTTTTTTTCTCAAGTCATCATTAGTTCTGGGGAGTTCTTATCCCCACTATGTTTTTGGTTTCTGATATGCTCATCTTGATGGTCTCCTCCTGACCAGACCCTCCAAGTCATTCCAGTCATGTTTTAAGAACCTGTCAGTCTTTCTGTAGTACAGTCCACTCCCTGTTCTTAAAAAAAAAATTATTAAACCCTTGCAAATAAATAAAATTCTATATACCAAAATTAGCCAGACCCAAAGTCTATACAACTTAATGAATTTGCGTACATTTAAAATTGGCTTTTGAAATGGAAATTGTGAAGCTTCCCATTAGACCTTACACTTTCAATATTGAGTACATTTTGTGCACATATCCACCAAATCCATCTATGTGCTCTTTGAAATCTCTAGCGAGAGCCGGGCCTCATCAGTGAGAGACCAGTTTCAAAGGCAGTCTCTCTAAAAGTGGAATCATTGCACATTCGTCCAGCTTTTTCTTTCTGAAAGAGATGGATGGAGTTTGGACTTTCAAAAAGCCTTGTTTGCATCAAATTCAGAGAAACGGTGACGGGTGACTAATTTTGTGTAGATTCAAGTGTCATCCAAGATTGAAATGGCTACTCAGTGTGTTGAGTACTAGTATCCCAATGATTTTTCAAGACAGGCCAGTCTAGGAATACCATACAACAGTTCATTGTAACAAAGAGGGTCTGAGAGTCTCACTCAGGTAATGTGGGAGTCAGAGCATGGCAGCTATAGACCCTGAGCTCTGCTGAGCAGTGGAATTGCTTCATTTGCCACACACTTTGAGTGTCTTTCAACCAAGGCTTTTCTTTGCACTTGCTGCATAGGTAAGAACCTTTCAACTAATTTTTGTTTTCCATGAGAGAACTGATTTGTACTTTGAGTCAGTGTATCAGGGAAGAAACAGAAAGGAGGTTTTATTCCTCCATATTCTGATATCACTTCTATTGCTTGATAGTTTAATATCCATAAAACCAAGATCTAAAAGTTAGGAGAGGAAAAAGAAAACAGTATTCTTCTACCTGACAACTTAAATCAGCTTGCAGCTTGTCTGATACTGTTATGTTTTCATAGTGTATCTTGACTAAGTAAGGTTGGAGTTCACTAGATAAGTAGACAACTGAAAGGCACCTGAATTTTGGAAGGATTAAAATCGAGTGCAGTATCACACAGAGGCAGTTATTTTATTGCCTATGTTTCCTAAAAGTATATGATTGCAAAGGAGACGTGCACAGAATTACAAGGTTGAAACAAAATCAAAATCAATTATACTGGTTGCTCATTTCAGTTTATTTGAAATCAACATGGTATAACAAACACTCAGTGGAAACTGTTACCTAAGGAGCTTCTTTCTTGAGGCACACCATTGAACTGTCATACCCAAGTGTGATCCTTCAGTTGCAGCACAGCTAGGGATTTGGAAATAACAAGATTAAGTAGAATGCCTTCATTCATGCATGCTAAGATTTTCCGTGTGTCATTTGAAGAGGCTGAATCAGTCTCTTCTCCCCTTTTAGCCTTAACTCTAAAACTACATTGACAAAATTATCAGCCAAGGCAGAGCATTGAGAAGCTGTGTACTATGACCAATAATTAAGGGAATCTCAGGAGAGAGACAATTTGGAGAGCAGACAATAGCTATATTTAATTGTTTTTTTTTTCTTTGTGTGAAAAAAGATTTAAATTTTACATGTACTCAATGAGCGCAACTTAAAAGTAGGAGTAGCCTCCCTAAGGTTGGAGCTTGGTGACCATGTAAAGAGGTTATTGATAGGAAGGAGAACTATGAGTAAGATTAACTAAGTGGAGACTCACCAAAGCATGAAGCAAAATTGGCTTTCTTGATTCCCATTAAAATCCACAGGCCATGTGTATTTAAAACCTCATGCAAATTCCCAAGCATTCACTGGAGCCTATCACAGAGGACTTTGAAGTACCATTCATGAGGATGATGTTTGATAGTTAAGCTGAGACTGGCAGGACACTCTGTTTTCTGGTTCCCATTGTGTAGTGCTGACATCTAAAAATCAACATGTAACCAATCCAGACAGGCTTACAGCTGTGAACAGTCATAAAATGTACTTTAGATTCTAAGCTGGCAGCCATGCATGAGCAACTAAGCATATATTTACTTCAGTGTGCCAAAAAGAATTGTTAGAGAATTTTTAAAAGTGTAACAAATTATTTTCTGAACTACAGAAATTTAGGGCAGAAAAGAATTTTGAGAAATTTTAATTAGATTAAATCGCTTAACATTTATTAGTATTATTGAAATTGACTTATTTAAGTTTACTATTGGGCACCTAATTAGAATTGTGTTGTATGAAAAAGTAAATCTGCTGCTCTTGTGAAGCTTAGTTTATTTATTTATTTATTTATTTATTTATTTATTTATTTATTTGCTTACTTACTTACTTACTTATTTATTTGTTGCTTCACACTCCCAGAATGTCAGTCAGGAAAGGAAATAAGACTGGTGTTGTTCCAGCACTAAACTATATGTGTCTAGTGAATGACAAGTCTTAAAATATTCACTTCCGCCCTGGCATGCTACTCTCTGTGGAAGGCTTGTCAGTTACACAGGGAAATGTCTCATAAGATTCACTTCACTTATTTTTTGAACAAGAGCTGTCTTCAGCCTCATTCCGAACCATGGCAGGAACTGAATCTCAGCTCTTTTCAAAGACCAATTCAATCTCCACTAGCTCAAGCTTTGCTATTTGGAAGCTATTAAAGGTGTCCCTAGGGCAGAGTCACTTCTGTATAGGAAAGCTTCGGGGTGCCGAATGGCACACAAGCTTCTGACCCCAGTCAGGTGTTTGTTAAAATCAATGCGTTTTTATCAACTTTCTGGCAAGGGAGGCCCATCAGTCTTGTGGAAGGAATTTATTCCCCCATGTCTGGGCTAGCTAGCTCAGTGACTATCTTAAAGCCACTCTGGATGTGTCTTGAGGCGTTTCATTGCCATTTGGAAGTGGAAGAAACAGAAAAATATCATTGGAATGAATATTAAAATCCGAAGCTGTTCGGTTTGAATAACCTTTCGAACCTTCCTGTCATGGGTGTGGAGAAGCTGAGCTGAGTGGCTGGAATAATCAGCAGAGTATGTGGGGGTCTTGGAAGGGCCATTAGCAGAGTCCCAGGAAGTCAGGCTGGAGAGAGCTCAGCAGGTGCAAACTGGAAGAAGCCAGTCTTTGGCAGCTGCTCACCTTGCCCTCCTTCACCTGAGAGACAGCTAGCCATGAGTGCTCTTCTGTAGCCTCATGTAGGCCTGGTGACAGCAAGTGGGGTGGATTTTTGAGTCCATGGGTGCTAGGCTCAGACGCGGTGAATAGTTCTAGGCAAATTACTGTTAATCTCATGCAACTCCATATTCTCTATTAGTAAAATAGCCATACTGATTCTTAGGCGGTTGCTATGTTATGTAAAACCATAAATATATTATTAGTATTGCTTCCCTTCTTGTTAGTATATCCAATTTTAAAGGTTTTCAAATGTCTTTTCATAAAATGATGTTTATTTTTAGACCAGCTCGACACAACTAGACAGTTGCACAGACCTACAAGGTATAGCTGTCCAGTCTTCTCTTGGTTTTACTACGTCAGAATCTGAGTCTCAGAATTCACTGTATTTTACCCTAATTGTTTATTGGTTCCACCTCTTTACCCATTTTAGAGATCACCACACATTTATAAATATACATTTTCAACTGTCACATGTAACTCCACACAGTTTATACTTATTTACTACATCATCTGCAAAGCTCCTGAGATACGGTAATCCTCCTTCTGCTGTGCTATGATGTATCTGTATTTCCCCCTACATGTGTGATAAGCTCCAGAATACATGGCTTCTGTTGTGTTATTGTTGGGATGATTGGCTTGTAATGTTTCCATACAATTAAAAATAAAGGCAGTTGTATATATTTACCTTGATTTTTGCCCTTTATATTATGTGCTGCATCATGCAATTTTATTTATGATGGTAAAAGTATTATGCTGGGAATGAATGCCTATTTTTATTTGTCTAAAGTGCATTTTATTTTACCTTCATTTCTGGAAACCTGATGCAGCTTCCTTGTGTTTTAAAACAAAAGAGGAATCTGAAACTGATAAGAGAAAATGGATTCATGTACAGTTTGGCCATCACTGTAGATAGGAGCTAGGCTTCAGTCCTTTCTGAAGAAGATAAAAAGCATGTGATAAAAACCCAGAAATATTGAGTAAGCTAACTGAACTGTAGGGTAAGATGCTGGACTGTGTGAAATCTCTTCCCATAAGGCCACTTCCTCCTTTAGCTGTGCCTTAGCTGTCCCTCCCCATGCATGGGATGGGAGTGGAGCGAATTTTAATTCTTTGGAGTCCATTGTCTCAATAGTTTGACCATTGAGCAGGGATGGGAGAGCAGACTGTATTAGGATATCACTTCTCTCTGTATCTCTGTCTCTCCATGTCTCTCTCTGTCTCTCTGTCTGTCTCTTTCTCACACACTCTTCTGCCCATTCATTCTTAAAAGAAAAACCTAGGAGGAATACAAATAAAAGAGTTGATGTTAGGGCAGGGTGGTGGTGGTAGTTGTTAATTGCTTTTGTGCGTGGAGAGAGACACACACACTCACTGCCAGCTGCCACACTTTAGAGTGTTTCCAAGAGGCAGGTACCCAGAGAGGAGCAGGAGAGAGAAAGACAGAGAGGGAGAGAAGGGAGGGAGGCGAGAGGGTGGGCTGCCGCGTGGCATTTCTTTTTAAGAAAGCAGATGGGCTTGAATCTACATAGCCATGCCTAGGGGTGTGCCCTCTGTACTTGGCGACGTGTTGGCTTTATCACATGGCCATTACATGCCAGGAATTCTTATTTTACCGAGCACCAAGTTGGGTCCACGTGGCCCGTGTTGCACCTGTTGCCAGTATTGCGTGCCTAGAACACTTACAGTGGTGGCCCACGTCGTTTTTTTTTTTTGTTTGTTTGTTGTTTGTTTTTGTTTTTTCACTTGTGGATTCTTTTAGTCATAGGTTACTGAAGAAACACATAAACTTTGTATCCTAACACTCAGCGATTACAATCAATCTTCATAATCACATTTTTAAAAATATACAATCTAAATGTCTAATTTGAGGAGAAAAGTTAGGCGCTGTCTTAGTAATGGTTTCTATTACTGTGAAGGGACACCATGGCCCCCGCAACTCTTATTAAGAAAACATTTAATTCAGGCTGGCTTATAGTTTAAGAGGTTTGGTCTATTATCACCATGTAGGCATGCTGGCAAAGAAGCTCACGGTCCTACATCTTGATCAACAGGCAGCAGAAGACTCTGTGCCACACTGAGACTTCAAAGCTCACTCCCACAGTGACACACTTTCTCCAACAAGACCACACCTACTCCAACAAGGCTACACCTTCCAATAATGCTACTCCCTTTTGGGGGCATTTTTTTAAACCACCATAGGAACCTTGCACTACCTGGGTAACGTGGTATCCTATGCAGCCAGCACAGATGTTCATAAAAATTTCTTAAGAACATAGGGAAATGACTGTGGTATAATGTCAGCTTTAAACAAATTGTAAGGAAATGGGCTGTGAAGAAGGCTGAGTAAGTCGAGTGCTCACCACCCAAGCTTGAAGGTCTGAATTCAAATGTCCAGCGCCCATGTGGCTAGACACTGTGGCCTCACTCTGCAGTACAGAGACAGGAGAAACTTGGTAGCTCACTGGCCAGCCAATCCAGTTGCAAGAGTGTGTTCAGAATTCAGTGAGAGATCCCAGCTATCTTCCAGCTTCCTCAGCCTTGCTCCTCATTGCTTCTAATGCCTCGGCCCACAGCTTTAATCCCTGCACTCCAGGGACAGAGGCAGACAGATCTCTGAGCTTGAGGTCAACCTGGTCTACAGAGTGAATTCTAGGACAGCCAGGAATACACAGAGAAACCCTGTCTTAAAAAACAAAACGAAACAAACAGAAAAACATTGAAAGTTAGGGAACATTCAGTTACTGTAAGGTCAATGTGAATTTACATCTTGAAGCTCAGTCTTTAATTGTCCTTGTTGCTGGAATGAGTCTTTTCCTGGATGATCTGATCTCATGATGGAGAAGTAGCAGGTAGGACATAGCACTAAGTTTAAGCAATGAGAAGCCTGGGAAGAACGTTCTCAGGCTATCATCTCTTGCTGCATTTCAGGTGGACAGAATGCCTCTTGTTATTGCTCTTGCTGGAGGTCATTTCTCCAGGTCATTTATGTTTTTCCTCTCAGGTTTTGGGGTGGATGCTTTTCGTATCTTTCCCTCTTAGAAGCTCACCTTTGTGTAAACCCTCCTGTAGTTCCTGTTAAATGCGGAGACTTCCTAATTAAAAGAAGTAAGATTGTTTGCTCCTTTTCTGTAGGAGAATATCAGTAGAGGTTATTCTATTTGTCAGAATTCTCTAGAGAAGCAGAGCAGAGAGGACAAACATATATTAATGGAGCATTGGTTAGATTGCTGTTCATGATGTGCTTTGGATTATCTACCAACTGCTGTTTTCATACTGGAAAGGCCAAGAGCCCACAGATGTGGATGCCTTGGCAGTCCTAGTCTACCATAGAAGGCCTGGGAGATTCCGGGGAGCCACTGGTCTCTAGTCAATGTTCCAGTCCATGTTCCAATGCCAAAGAAACTAGGTTAACAAAGAATGGCAGCAGCGGCTGCAACATTAGGGTAGACTAACCAGGCAGAAAATAAACAGGGCGGATGAAGGAGCCAACAGTGTAAAGGTAAACAGACAAAGAGCAAAACTTTCGCCTTGTGCCTTCTTTTATCTAAACTGTTCCCATAAGATGCAGGCCACATTTAGCGTTGCAGCTTCATATTCAAGAAAATCGCTTACAGACAAGAGCAAAGCTAATTTTTTAATTAATCTCAGATTCAATCAAGTTTAGTTGATTCTAGATTCAACCAATATTAACCACCATGGACATCCAAAAATTTTATAAAGGGAATCACAAAACAAATCAGAGATTTAGCAGTTTACAAGACAATCTAGTTCTTTTCATTGCATATGGAATTTTACAGATAATAGTGGTTAGGGGACTGGGAATGTGGATCAGTGAAGTTTTTCTGTGCAACCATGAGAGTCTGAGTTTGGATTCTCAACAGTCATGTGAAAAACTGGTTATGGCAACACATGCCTGAAATCCTAGATGACCAGCAATTAAATCTGTGAATTCTAGATCCAGTAAGAGATCCTATCTCAAAAATAAGATAGAGAAAAATAGAAGCTGACACCTGATTCTGATCTCTGGCCTCCACATGCATGCGTGTACCTGCACATACCTGCAGACACATATAAACATGCACATGTGCATACAGATACATGTACATAAGTAATTATTAAAATGTCTCAGATAGAGGTTCAAGAGGGTCATAGACAGATTGTTAAGGATGTAAAGAATATTAAAGGAGCTATTGACAATGACATGGTAGGGGCTCTAAGGAGATTCAGACATGAAATACAGACAACATGGAAAGGTATGTGAAGAAAAGAATCAGAAGCCCATGTAGTAGAAGTAAGGAGTCTCTTCCTATGCATTTCTGAGGATGGCTGTGGGTGCTAGGAACATACTGAGCTATTGCTCCTGCCCGGTTTTCTATTTCAATTCTATTTGCCTCTTTACGTATCAACATGGATAACTTACTATAGTGGAATTGGCTTTGATTAGGGTTAGGTTAGACAAAAGCAATGACTAAACCCACCCATTAGTCAAGAATAGGGAGAAGAGTTTATAGACAGTACAGTAAGAGGACGGCAGGCTAGGTAGCCAGTAGAATGCAACTTGAAGCACAAGGGCCTTGAGCTCTGGAGGCCCCCATTTTAGCGATGTTATTTTCTGCTTATGCTGAGTTCCTCTATGGGCGGCTTTCTTCTAAGTAACTTGTTCCATATGAGGGAGAACAGTCCACATTGGCTGCTATATAACCCTGGAAGCTAAAAGTGCGTCACTGTGCACATGATTTCTAGCTATCTGATCCCAAAACAAGTAGGGGTCAGTCATGCAAATGATGATGGTGCTGGTTGAGTAAAGTGCATGATCAAAAACTTGGTTATGGGGCGGGAGTTCTCAGTTGTCAAGGTTACTATACTCCATAGCTGGTGGTTGAGGATTTCTGGACTAAGCTTATAAATGAAGAGGCAATGGAAATGAGCTAACATGAGCAGTGCCCCTGTGTACCAGACACCAGCATTTCTAAAGTTATCACTTTAGACTGAAGAAAGATTTCTTGGAAAGAAAAGCTGTCTTAGGGAACTGCGGTTAGTATGCTGTTACAATCATAAAACAAACCTAATGTAACTGTGTCCTGTCTTCAGACTGAAAGAATATTAAGAGTGAGAATAGATGCTAATGGAGTTCAGGTTTGCCTGCTACCCCAAAGCAACTTCAGGATTTTCCTGCTCTTTGATGGTAACTTATGCCTTTAGCTACTCATGATTGGCCTCATTATTATCAGAAGGGACACTGCTCACTGCACAAAGGTCTAGAACCTTTGTGCTTATTTTTAGCTGTCTTTTGTCCTGCTCATATCCCTGCTCACCTCTATCTCTGTTAAAATCCTCACCTTCCATTCCAGGGAGAGGACTCAGTAGGTAGGGGTGCTTGCCACCAAGCTTGAGGACCCACCTGAAAGCCACATGACAGAAGAGAGGGTAGACTCCTATGAATTATTCTTTACTTGGACTCACAGAGGCAATGCATATGCAGAGATTCTTTTATAGTCTTCAGCTATTTTTGATACACAAAGCTTTTGACCTTTGACTTTTGGCACTCAGAGACTCTGTGACCACCTCTCCTCCATTGTATGTGTTTTCCATGTTGCAGAATCGCATTGCTAAGCGCAGCAGGAAGCTCGTGGATTATGACAGTGCTCGCCATCACTTGGAGGCTCTGCAGAGTTCCAAAAGGAAGGATGAGAGTCGGATCTCTAAGGTAGGGATGGATCCAGTGGCTGACATCACTCTCCAAATCTCAAGGGTTAGAACAGTTATGTTTTTAAAATTTAAATATTTTTCTTTTAAAGGAGGAATATAATCAGGACAGAGTTCACATTCAATCACAGTTTCTAAGCCACTTTAATTAAAATAATATTTTCTATGTTATTATAAGTGAGACCCATGACTGACACTGACACATTTTGACCAGAATAAATTTGTACCTCTTGCAGTGTTGTAAGATCAAAGAAACCAAGGAGAGTTTCTGTGCTTCTTTATGGTCAGTGAACACTGCTAAAATACAGGTTCAGGTGGGAGGCCACTCTTGGAGTTCTCAGACAAAACTCCCAATTGAAAGCAAAGACGGAAGCTATTTTTTGTATAAAATTAATTTCTTGGACAAGATTTATTTCACCAGCTCTTATCATTGTAATAGTTACTTTTAAAAGCTGGAACAAAACAAAATGCCTAGGCAACTTGTAGAAGAAAGATTTATTTGGGGCTTCTGGTTTTGGAGGGCTATGCATCCATCACCATCGCAATGGGGAAGTGTGACAGCAGCAGACATGGCAATTGGAGTAGGAATCTGGAAGCTCACACTTCAAACCACCAACAGGAAGCAGTGAGATTGAAGTCAAAATCCTGCAAGTCTTTACGCTCCCCAAACCTGCCCCCAATAACATAAGCCCTCCCTCAAGGCTATACCCTCCAAGACTTTCCAACATCATTACCAACTGGGACCAAGCATTCAGATGCCTGAGACTATGGCAATCATCTCACTCAAGCCACTACAGTCATGTATATCAGCATTGCAGATGCCAGCTAAAAGATGTCAGCTCTCCACTACTCCCCTGGATTCCAGTCTTGGTTTGTCTTTGCTATCACACATCATTGACAAACCATCTTCCTACATGGCTTCTCTAGATCAGATTCTCTCCTGCTCCCCTCTCGGGCCCCCATTAGGGAAAACAATCTAACCCCCCTAACATGACATATAAACCTTCACACTTGGTTATAACTTGCTTGTAGATCCTTATCAACTTTCAAATATTTTCATTCCTCTTTTCCTTCTTCTGTATACCCACCCTGAGCAGGTCCTGCATGAATTGTCCATCAATCACAAGCACATGTGACAGAAACTGCCCTTCATACCACACCTCACAGAGCTAGGCTCTGTAGAGCACTTCATTTATATTACCTTTCTTTACCACATATCTGGTACAAAAAGGTAAAGCAGTCCAGCAGGGTTGTGCCATGGAATTCCAGCCTGTGGGTCATTGCTTTTGTATATGGTGATGGAATATTTTTCTCTGTAGTGTGTTCTATGGCAAATTGTAAGTCTATCTTGAAAATATATTTGGTAATGATTTATACTTTCCATGGGGTTCAGACTTTTCTGTAGGAACATTCATGAGCAGTATTCACAACAGAGGTATATATTGGCAATAAAGTATTTCTGTAGAATCAACAAATCAGACTAAAGCTGGAAGAATAGCCATTGGCTTTCTTATGAATTTTAATATTTCATATTTAACTCCAAGATAGTATGTACTTCAACAAATATCCCTCCTCAGAGTCTTCTCGGGATAGTACAAGGCTATTCCTATTTAATATGAAGTGATGCTTTATGTATAGGAATGACTCCCTTTGTATGTAATATGTTGTGTGCCATTTCTAGGCAGAAGAGGAGTTTCAGAAAGCGCAGAAAGTATTTGAAGAGTTCAATGTTGACTTACAAGAAGAATTACCATCATTATGGTCAAGGTAAACATGCTTCTGCCCCCCGTTTGCATGTGCCCCCTAGCAGTTCAAGAAGAATGGCTTTCCCCTTGTAACCTCCCTTGTCTATAACACTTCTGTGCAGTCTGGGAGAAGTCCTGTCCTTATGCTTTCCAATATGGAAGCCACTTGTCACATATACCCCTGAATACTCTGGACATGGTTGGGGGATTGAGGAGTAGAATTTTATATTATTGTGTTGTATTTCATTTTAATTGAATAGCTATATGTTCCTGACAGCTATTTAGACCCTAATATGTCTCTCAAGTGGAGACTCAAACTCTAAGAGAATTTCCCCCAATCTTAAGACTTACTTAAGCTCCTGGCTGAATTTCGCTTATTCTAAGACCTCATCTAGTCATCTGACGATGTTCCTTGGATTTTTAACCTGAGCTATATTCCTATTTCAGATACCAAATGCTATTCTTTCCAGGCATTCCACAGTTCTCATGGCATCAAGCGAGGCTTGGTAGTTTATTCTGTTTTCACTACTCTGGTAGAACCAGGAAGTTATTGAAAGCAGTGATGCCTTGTGCACCCCAGTCCTCATCAGCAGTTCTGAGCCACCAGCCCCTCAAAGGGAACCCTGCTTGCCATGCTCTATCACTTTCAGTCTATCTCCTCCCCACCTTCCAAATAGCCGATGGCCCTGAAGAAGTTAAACACATATGCAGGCTTAATTTTCCACTGCTTTTATCTAAGACTCTCTTTACCTAAAATTGCACACAGTCATGATTTTTCACAAGTACATAATTCTTTTTCCATTTACATCGCTCAACCCTGAAATTGAAGTCAGTACTTTTAATCTCCAGTGTGTCCTATGGGGAAATGCACAGGATTGGCCATGCTGCAGTGAGCATGTACTCAGTGATAAATGCTTGAATTCCTGCATCAAACTCACCTTAGACATTCAGAGATTATTCAGTGTCCAATTGTGCTGAAGTGTCCACTGACTTCTCTCTTCTGTGTTTTCAGCCTAATTGTTCTATTTATTGCTGACGCTAAGTTATTGACCTCAACTATTTTCAGGTTCATTTTCCTCTTTAGTTCTGTCAGCTTTTTAAAAATAAGTTTTACTCTCTTTTGAATGTACACATTATTGAGAATATTATCCTTTTAAAATGTCCTATGTTTTTTGTTTGCTTGCATTGAGACAGAGTCTCATGTAGCCTAGGCTGGCTTTTAACTTGATTTGTAGCAAAGGATTACCTTCATTTCCTGATCCTCTGAACTTCACCTCCCAAGTGCTGGGATTACATGTGTACAGCACCACATGAAGCTATAAAGTGTCCTCTTTTATCTCTTTTAATAAATGTTTGTCTGTTATCTGCTCAAAGTCTCTTTTGCTCACTCTTTGCATGCTATCTCTCTCACCACCCTTCTCCATTCTTTTCCTTTCATTCTGTTTGCATCTTTGGATCTCAAAGATGAGTGGTATTTATCCTGATGCTTGTCTTTAGTTTCTTCTTTGCTTCTTTTAGGATTTTATTGTTCATTGCTTCCATGTAGAAAAAAATGTTTTGAAAGTTTGGATGTGTAAAGAAGAGAGTAAGGGCTTGGGGAAATGTCTCAGTCAGTGAAGTGTTTGCCATGCAAGTGTGAGGCTCTGAGGCCAGATCCCTATTGCCAAATAGAGCCGAGCTTTGTGACATGCATTTGTAACCAGCATGAGGGCCAGAGACATAGATCACTGGAGCTCCCCAGCCAGCAGTCAGGTCAATTGGTCAGCTGCAGGTTCAGTGAGAGACCTGTTTCAAAATATGAGATGAGCCAGGCTGTGGTGGTGCATGCCTTTAATCCCAGCATTTGGGAGGCAGAGGCTATATCGAATCTCTGTGAGTTCAAGGCCAGCCTGGTCTACAAAGTGAGGACAGCCAGGGCTTCACAGAAAAACCCTGTCTCAAAAAACAAAACAAAATAAAAATATGAGGTGAGAAGTCCACCTCTGGTCACCATATACACATACAAATGTGTGAATCTACGTAGAGAAAGATAGAGGCTGCAAAAGATTCTATTATTCATTATTTATTTGTGGGAGTTGCTAGAGGTTGAACTTAGAGTCTCCTTCATACTACACAAGTCCTCTATCTCTTGACCTGTATTTATATTTTGAACAAACTTGTGATTCATAGGGTATGGTTATAAAATATTTTTATAAAGAAGGATAACTTAAGCTGAACTTTTTAAAGTCAGAATTTGGTGAACAAATATTCCAAGCTGATGAGTGTACAAATAAAGACATGGATATTGTGGATTTTGGTTTTTGGAACTTCTTTTAATTTTTATTTTTTTATATGTATGGGTATTTTGCCTACATATATTTCTGAGCACATGTATGTCTGGTAGCTAGAGGAAAGTGTCGAGTCCTCTGAAACTGGGCAGTCAAGGATGGCTGTGAGTAACCCTCTGAGTGCTGTGAACTAAACCCAGATCCTCTGGAAAAGCAGTCAGTGCTTTTTACTGCTAAGACATCTTTCCATCTCCAGTTCTTGGAGTTTAATTAGTGTAATGTGGCATGAGGTTGAGTGGAAAGCAAGGGCTTGCGTATGCCCTCTGTTCTGCCTTGAGATATTTCCATCATTTATGAGAACAAAATATATCCATGATGCCAACATGAGGGTGATGTCATCAAGATGGCTGAATTTAAAAAAAAAATGACAACTAATCATAAGAGTCATGGTGATTCCATAAAACAGACCTTTTGAGTGATCTGGTAAAAATCTCAAGATCTCTTATTAATGAAGAATTTTTGAAATGAACCTTCTAGGTTCTAGGAAAATATCAGCACCCAGAGCCTGACACTCTGTAAATATGTATTTCATTGCTGTTGATAAGTCAAAGCAGTCACAATATACCCTTCCAGTGATTTGTCATTTGTCTATTTATGTATTCACTCATTAATTCATTCATTCATGTGTTGTTTACTCACTCACATAATATTTAACTGTGTGTCATCTGTGTCCTGGGTGCTATATCAGGGACCAAGACAGCAACTGTGAACAAATCCAAGGCCCCTTTTGGAAACAGCCTTTGATTTTGAATATTGGAGAATGCTTATATATGATAAGTTGTATCTCCACCACTATGATTATATTTTCTAAATTAACACATGCTACTTAATTCCTAAATTCTAAAATTAAACAAAATATTATAAAAGTATACATACTTATTTATTTAAAACACCATATTCCTGTCTGGTACTTCAGGAACTGTTTGCTAGTATAAAAACTGATGTAACATATGCCACAACAAAAGAATAAAAATTAAACACCAAGATGTACTGTCTTAGTTCCTATTACCACAATAAATTACTGTGACAACAGCAACTTAAATGGAAAGTGTTTATTTGGCTCACAGGTCCAGGTTTCAGTCCAGTGTGGCAATGAAGGCACAGTGGCAGAAGCTTGAGGGAGCAGGTCACCTTACATGTACCGTCTAGAGGAGACAGCAAAAAGTGCATGCATGCTAATAGTCAGCATATTCTTTCTAATGTTCACAATCCCCTGCTTAGGGAATGGTGCCACTCGCAATGGACAGGTCTTCTCACTTCTCTTAACAGAATCAAGATAATACCCCTCAGTCATGCCCAGAGGTTCATCTTCCAACTGCTTCTAAAGTCTGTTAAGTTGAAATTTTAGACCAAGTATCACAAGTACATATTAGTTTTTCTTTTATGGTAACTGGTTTAGTGATTTAATATATTAAATGTTACATCCTTTTCCAATAGATAGTAAAAGTACACTAAGAAATATGCCCAAAATATGCATAGGTGATAACAATGGTGAAATAATACATGAACGAAAACTTTGTCTTTAATCAAAAATTTAAACTTGAAAGATGCCATGTTTTCATTATCAAATTTATGCAAATTATATAAGATGATATTCAAAGTTAAGCAAAATGGCACTCCCAATAGAAACAGTTTGACAGGTTCATCAAAGTTTCCTTATCCAAACTTTTCACCAGAATTCATATCTGGTAATATAATATATCAAAACATATTATATAAATTTTGAGCTAGGCATGAAATTTCATTTATTGATCTTCTCTGAAATTTAATTATTAAAAAAAGAAACTCAAAACACTATTCACTGTCCTAGTTTGAATAAAAAATGTCCCCAATAGTGTTAAGCATTTGAGCAGCTGGTCCCCGTTCCTGGTGCTTTTTGTGGGGTTTTAAAGGGTAAGGTCTTGCTAGAGGAAGTGTATCCCAGGGATGATCTGTGAGAACTTAAGGCTTCACCTTACAGGGAGTTTCTCTGCTTCCTGATTGCTATTTAAGATGCAGTCTCAGATTTTCTGCTGCTGCTGCCATGTTGTCCCCAAAACTGTGGATTCTTATCACTTTGGAACTGTAAGCCCAAATAAACCAATTGTCCTGGTCATGGTGTTTTAACAAAGCAAAAGATGAATTACTACCCATCTTTCTGGCCAGCTCAAGCAGATGTTTGCCGCAAGATTCCTTTAGCTGTTTGTGCCCATATCAATTCGTTTCTAATGTTTATTCACATATGAACTACTGTGGCAGCTTTTCATTCCCATGTAGTTCTGTACTTTGCTTTTATAATTTAAGTATGATTGATGCAAATGCTCACTGTTGAAGCCCATTAGCACTGTTTGAGCCCACCACTATGGGTGTACACAGAGTTGAGTAGGTTTTGTTGAGTAATTTAACAAAGATTGATTACAGTCTAAGAAAAGGGGCTATATATTCCACTTTGATCCTCCAGAATCGTTTCTCTGAAAAGACTACAGCAAGTGGTTTCCTCTGTACATCATGGTCAGGGAGTCTATGCTGTCTCTTCTTTCCCCTAGCGCTATTTTGATATTGTGTATCCAAATTCATGTGCAGATTTTGTCCTCTCTCCTACTCAAAGCATATCTGCATGCTTCTTCTGGTATTAAATAAATGTGACTTACAGTCTGTCTGGCAAAGGCATCTGCCCTTGAAATCATCTGCCTCTTACTACCTAGTCTCTGAACCAAGTCCTTACTGTTTCAAAAACACACTATGTCAGAGTTTTTATTGCTATATTCCTATATGCATAAATATATGTACATGTGAAAATACATATATTTGTCTCCTATATCTGTGGAGAGTTGGTTCCTAGAATCCTCAGGGGAAGCAAAAATCCATGGTTGCTGAAGTCCTTTACATAAAATGGTGTAACATTGTTGTGTAGCCTAAACTCACATCTGCCTGTGAACTTGCAATCATCTCTAGATTACTTAGAAGACTTAATACCATGACAACATTGTGCAAATAGCTGTTGTAAATTGTTCAGAAAATAAGATGAACAACGAATACAGTCTATGTTCGGTGTAGATGCCCTTTGTTTTCTGATGATTTTGATCCATGGATGGTTGAGCCACACTATACAGAACCATGGACACAAAGAGTCATCTACATGCATGTACATGTAAAATATGAAGTTCATAGTCAGTTACAATACAAATATGTAAAGTCAGGGTAACATGGTGACTGTGAGTGTAGGAAATAAATATAATGTGGCAGGGATTTAAGATATAAAATAAGCCACAGAGAAATAATGCCTTATTGATCAGATAGATTTACCATTTAATTACTGCTTCATTTCTTAAATATGAAAGTTTTTATTTTAGTTAAAATTCAAAAGCACCTAATTTAAGCAGAATTTACTGATATTGAAATAACGGAAATCATTTTTATAGAAATTTCTTACAAAATATTCTATAATTTTCTATTACATTTTCCTCTTTTGAGGTTTTTAATGCTGGTTTTCTCTTCCTGTGAATTGCATAAC
Organism: Sigmodon hispidus; assembly: GCA_004025045.1. Classification (NCBI taxonomy): domain Eukaryota; kingdom Metazoa; phylum Chordata; class Mammalia; order Rodentia; family Cricetidae; genus Sigmodon; species Sigmodon hispidus. Next base: position 11,906 of record PVIH01008348.1, on the reverse strand, counting down.
ACTGGTCGGTTATCCCCATTTACTTTTTCCAGTGAGTGAGGATAACTGTCCCGGGACTGTTGTGAGCCTCAAACGAGGGACAAGTGAAGGCAGCTTGATGGCTCCTGGTCTCACCCCCCCCCCCCCCGCCATGGTTTCCCCATTTCCTCTCACTGGAATCCTATACACTGCAGGATTCAGCTGAAGCAGGAGAAGACGATCAAATTTCCTTATGTCTGAATACTTACCTAGGTTTTGTTTTGTTATTTTTATTAAGAGTTTAGATCTAATTAAACAATCAAAACACTACTTATTTTTGAGAATGTCATTGAAACAACAAAAGGAATTAAAGTTGTTGTTACTCAGATAAGTTTAAAAGAATTAAGTAAAATAGAGTCCAGATGCTCTTCCTTTGGAATTTATCTTGGGGTGACAGGCTAAGTCTCCATTTGCCTTTTGTGCTTTTTCTTAGGGATCCCAATGGAAGACAGGGGGACTTTGCCTCATGTCCCAGCACTTGTCCATAGCTTCCCCTTATAAATGTGTTTGAGATATTGCTAATGGGCAGCTTATATGCTCAACAGCTAAGAAAAGTTAGGCTTATTCTAAGACATAATTAAATCCAATGGTGAAAATTATATATAGGAAACAGTCTTAATATATTTCATTGCCATTAAAATCATTTTTTTTCTTTTTTTTTTTCTGCTAACTGGTCTCTGCTTTATTTGTGTTTCCCCATGATAGACGAATTGGCTTTTATGTCAATACTTTTAAAAATGTCTCCAGTCTTGAGGCCAAGTTCCACAAGGAAATTGCAGTGGTGAGTACTGGTTACTGTTTCCCTCATGGAAGGCAATGTAGAGGAAGACAGACAAGGCACAGAATCCCCACCCCACCACCCCTTAACACGGTCCCTGTAGCAGTGGTTTCTTAGTCACACTGCTTTTTGTCGGTAGTAGAAACACAGCTCTCTAGACCCTCCGAAGGCTTTGTCATAGCCATAATCTTCTTTTCCTCTTCTGTGGTTGAAGGTGACATTTCAAATGATGTTCAAAACTGATGAAAATTTGTTTCTAAATATTCTGAAAAGTGTCAGCCATGTTGATCACTATAGGTTTCATAGTTCATCAGGATAGCCATAGGACTACTTTTAATAAAATTAACACAGTTTTTTTTTTCTTCTGCTTTATATTCTAGTGATTGATTTAGTGTTTGGTTTATTTCTGCTTAGCTGTAGATTTTTAATTTGGCATATGGAATTTCAAGGGCACTGAGAACAATCTAATTCTTAGAATAATTGTGGTTCTCATTAAATAATGTTTTTCTTTGGGAGAATAGCATGGGTGGGCACTAGGATCCTGCAGCTAATAGGCCTCTATCCCCTTAGCTTTGCCACAAGCTCTTTGAAGTGATGACGAAACTGGGTGATCAGCATGCTGACAAGGCCTTCAGCATTCAAGGAGCTCCCAGGTAGGCCACTGTTCCTCAGAGCTAGTTTTGCTCTATGTGCCAATGTTGTTCTAGCTGTTGAACTTTCTGGAAGGACATGGTCTAAAAGAAACCAAGAAAGGGACATAATTATGGCTCCAACATTGTTTGAATGTCAAAATGACTTTTGGATGTTGTAAAAGTAAAATATGTTACAGAATTAAGAATGGCTTCCTCATATGGAAATGAATGCAATTGAAAATAGCAGTTTCAAAATTAGCTAAAGCAAAGGTCATGGCCACTTAACAAATGTCTCCTCTTCTTCTTCTTCTTTTTTTTCTTTCTTCTTATTCTTTCTTATTTATTTATTTATTTTACATTCTTCTGCAGGGCAAGGTGGTGAGTTAGCTCTGTGGGCAATACATAGATTAGATCATAGATTGAGACAGTTTCCAATCAGAGGTCATGATTGCTGGCCCAGAGTCTCAATCATGTAGAGCAGTGGTTCTCAGCCTGTGAGCTGCAACCTCTTTTGGGGGGTCACATAATACATTCTGATTTGTGACAGTAGCAAAATCACAGTTATGAGGTAGCAATGAAATAATTTTATGGTTGGGGTTGTCAGCACAGCATGAGCAACTGTTAAAGAGTCACAGCATTAGGAAGGTTGAGAACCACTGACGTAGCCTCTCCTCTCTGAAGAACCCAACCCCATTGGCTTCTGAATGTGTAGACCGTGCTGCCGTGTCTGTATTCTTATTTAGGTCACAGACATTCTTCCTTCTTGCTGTTGCCTTTAGAAATTCTTAGAGAGTAGGATCTGTCCCAGTTGCCATCTGAGTCATCATGCCAAGCTGTTCCTAAGCACCTGGCAAGGTGCCTAGAACATGGTGACTTCTGAGGAGGTTGTGGAATCTCACCTGTCATGTGATCTGTTGGTACATTGCAAGGTGTCTGAGTTAGTCATTGTTTCATAAGGCATGGAAGGAAGTAACTGGTGACTCTGCAAATGTAATCAGAAAGGTTTATTAACATTCTTCTGAGATGCCTTGGAAAATGAAAATGACAGTTTCCTGGGTAACTCTCTGTAGATGTGGCATGATATGATTCTCCTGTATATCAAAGGTGAAGCTGGTTTTATTACTACATCTTATATTGGGAAATCTTTGAAGCTTGTGTGGTATGTGGAGGGAAGAAGACATTTCTACTAAGAACTAAATGCAAAGTAATAAAACACTGAGTGTCTTTGTTTTTAACTCATTTACACTCTACTTTTTACATATCTAAAGTGAGATCAATAATGCATGGCCGCTGTGAAGAAAAGAGATCATGCATGGCTGGGTTGTGGTTCATAGGGAACATAAGTGGTGCCAGTTATCAGTATCTATTACTATTACTCATAAGTAGAATTAGCCTGGAAATGGAGAATAAAAGAACAGTGATATTATGCTTCAGGATTTCTCTGGGATAATGAATCTTGGATCATAGGAGTTCTGCTTCTCAGAAGGCCTTTTGCTCAATCCTCTCTGTCCATCCAGTGATTCGGGTCCTCTTCGAATTGCAAAGACACCGTCACCCCCAGAGGAGCCTTCACCCCTGCCCAGCCCAACAGCCAGTCCCAACCACACACTAGCACCTGCGTCTCCTGCCCCAGTGCGACCCAGGTCACCTTCACAGGTAGGAGGTGTATACTGGGGTCATGGTAGAACTTATGGGGAAGTAATTTTCTCTGGGATCATTCTGTGTTGACCAGATATTAGAAAATGTTTCTTTGGCAATAATAAGGTATAAGACAGTTAACATTGTTATTACCACTATGGAATCAGTCTCTCTTTTTCTATTTGATTTTTGTTTTTTTCTCCTATACTCAGTGTTTTAATCCTTGGAACTCTCTTGCCCATCCCCAGCTTCTTGGGCTGGAATGTACTCATCTCTACCTTCTGTTAGAATCCTGCCATTCAGAGGTTGTGTGAAGGGGCTCTATTCAGTGATGGAACATTTGCCTGGCTTTCCACATGCTCTGAGTTTAAGAACTAGCCTTGAAAAACAAAAATCATATCTTCCTAGCTCCATCCCTTCTGTATTCTTCCTGAACTACCTTTTCAGTACTGGAGGCTACACTGAGGTCAAGGACCGCCCAGGACTGCAGTAATTTTTGTTATCCCATTACCCATTTTGTATTACACATGACTGAACTGTCCCTTTGTAAAAGTCTGGGAACAAGTTCAAAGAAACTAAGGATCAGGTAAAGGGAACTGAAGAAAACAATCACTTTTGAATTCCGAACACTGAGTGAAAATAATATTTCTATAGGGACATTTAATATCCATGGTCCCATATGAGCTTTGTAAGAAGATATGCATAATAGATTTTAAAGTTCTTATTTCAAAATCCTGGAGTGCAAAGTGAAGCAGAAGCTACCTCTGGTTAGTCTCATTGATTCAATTGGAAAATAACCAACAGAGCAACTGGATTAAATTTTCATTTGCAATTCCTAATGCTCTACTGATAAGAGAAATTTTTGTAGTTGAGCTGAAACACTGTATGTCCTCTTGTGACCTCATCGGTCCTGCAGCCCTGGGCAGTGTTCAAATTGAGATGCTTGGACTCTTATCTTATGACCTTACATCCTCTAGTTAGACCATTGCCAGTGGTCAGAGAGCTGCCCAGATGGACAGCATTCTTGACTTGGATCAAGTTGGCTTATGCCTATGTACAGCTCAGTTTCATTCAGAAGTCAGTCTGCTCACATAGTTGTGATCATGTGACCCTTCCTCAAAGATGTTACTGACAAACGACTTTGGCTACCATGTTTGTATTTGATGCTTCCTAGACAAGGAAAGGGCCTCCTGTCCCACCTCTGCCTAAAGTTACTCCAACAAAGGAACTGCAGCAGGAGAACATCATCAATTTCTTTGAAGACAACTTTGTTCCAGAAATCAATGTGACAACACCTTCCCAGGTGAGTGTTCAGGGCAACTGTGGTGTCTGTGAAAGAACTGTGGTTGGAGGGACTTTCAGGTCAGCTTTAGAAAGAGCCACTTGTAAAATTTTGTCACTTGGGCTTGGTAATTACTTTGTGTAAACAAAAGGTTATTACATGTACATTGTATAGAATTTGAATATTCTAACATTTATTGAGTAGACTATTATTTATTGCAGAGTATATTAAAAAGTAAAACAGTGAAGAGGTGTCTCTGCCATTTGACCATTGTGACATAACCATGAATCCATTCTGGACTGTTTTCTTTCAATCTGTGTTCCCTTTCTTGAGGACTTATTAATTGCACATTTTAAAAAAAATCACGTTGTGTTGCTATGCAATTCTAATGTTGCAACTTCAGTTCACTGTCATTTTTATGTTACAATATTATCTGTACTTTACAAGAGCATTTAACCTTACTATCCTATCAGTAAGGTTATCTACATGGCTCTTATCTACATGTTAATTCCCAGATTGTATCAGCCCATATATTTGCTACTAGCCAGAGACATTTTATGTTTTTCTACATTAACAATTTTACTGAGCACATTTTAGGGTGGCTTGTCCTTGCTCAGTTGCTCTATGTCCACCCACATGCTCCGTTCAATTCCATCACAAGTAGGGCCTGTGGTCCTCCGGAAGCCTGTGTACTTAGCTGAGCACATCCTATGTAGGAGATGAGGCTACTTAGATGGCAGGAAGGTGACACAGAGTAGTTTGGAAATAAAGATGAGGCTCAGAAGTGGTCTCTCTTTTTAAGTGTTTTTATTTAAGTTTCTAGTTTCCTTACAAGGACCCTCATGGTGAGGAGAGGGAGATTCAAAGCACTTTTGAAAATTACAGATGCCAAGAGAGTCCTCAAGCACTTCTAGAAGCATTAACTCTTGCTAGCATTGCTGAGTGAAAGAGGTAGGAAACAGGGATGGTTAGGAGAAGGGAGAAGGGTTGTCCTTCAGGATGGAAGCCTCAGTTGATTTAGAAATTACTACCCACCAGAGACAATGGCAATCCATTGTGGGGTGGAGACATTATTTAACCTGTTTTCCTTTCCTTTAAAAGGGAGAAAGAAGAAGGGTTCTGGTTTTTGTTTTGGTTTTGTTTTATATGAGAAGCAGCCTCGCCCCAGTAACTGGATCACAGAGTACAAAATTCAATGTTTCCATTCACTAAATGGCCCCTGGTTTTACATCAAGATGTGCAGAGACATGAAATAAGATTTATATTTCGGTTTGTCTTGGGTTATTAAGTGGAAAAGAAACCTAGCTTTATTTCAGATAGTATTTTAACAATCCTCAGTTGCTTGTCCTTCTGCGACTGAAAGCAGCATTGTATCATCCACAGTTCCTAGTCTTGGTACCACACTCTGAGAGATTCAGTTTTAATCAGCTGGAAGTCTGCATGGTCCAAATAGTGATGCTGAGCTGACTACTGCAGTGAATTAACAGAATCTGTCCAGCCAAGCTAAGGCTGTATGATGTCTGTCCATTTATAAAATTCCCCACTTAAAACAGTCTGACTATAAATGTTTTATGTAGGATTTTTTTGATACATATATGTTATGTGTTTATAATATTAGACACATTGAAAGGGCTGTATATCGGCGTCTATTATAAGCTAATCAATTGTATAATCTGAATAATATTTTGGCAGTATAAAAATGAATGGACAATAAAGAAAAAGATAGCAATTCTTGATGAAAGATGAATTATTAAAAACTAGAAACCTGAAAATTATCTGAAAAGATTTTCCCCTACATTAATGCAGAATGATTCTTTTCTGTGTTGTTTTGTTTTGGTAAGTGAGTCATCCTACATTTAGAAGATAGTTTATGATTGCAGATAGCTATTTTTATCATGCACTTAATGGGGAAGAAAAACACTTGTGTTCATCTTGGCCAGATGCTGCAATGTAAGAAGTAAAATCTATCCTGTCTGATGGAAAAATTATCTCAGCAGCAACACTTTCCCAACTGTGTCCTTGGGGATTGAGAACAGAAATCCACTAAGCCTGGAGAGCCCTCTGATGGCCCAAACCTTGACTATAGCTCAGTATTTTCTGTTGGAAATACTTTTTTTCCTATTTAAGAGGACAATATGGAATGTTAGACTAAAATGCTTTCCTGATTTTCTAGGTTTTTTTGTTCACAAAAATAAATTGCTAAAGGGTAACTCAACCTATTATAATCACCGCTCCCCCTCCCCCACAGAACTTCAACAGTAAAGAGCAATCTGTGCATGAACCCTTTATTATGTTTTAATTTTTATGACTTCTCAGAGGATTTCATACTGTATATTTGGTAATAATTTTCTCCTTCTCTAATTATACCCAATCCACACCACACTTTTTCCCACCTATTCAACTTTGTAGTGATATATTTTATATTTAATAAAAATAGTCTGGAATATCAGAGGACAGAATCACCCACAGCCAAGCCATGAAGGTCAGAGAGTGGTGACCCACATCTTTAATCCCATAACTCAGGGAAACAGAGATTTGTCTGGATCTCTGTGAATTTAAGGCCTAACAGCCAGGCAGTGGTGCTGCACACCATTAGCCTCAGCACTTGGGAGGCAGAGACAGGAGGATCTCTGTGAGTTTAATGCCAGCCTGGTCTACAAAGCAAGTTCCAGGATGAGGACTGTTACACAGAATATCTTGTATCCAAAAAACAAAACAAAACAAAACAAAACAAACAAAACAAAACAAAAAACCAAAAGGCTGGAGATATCCAGAATATTTTTATTAAATATACAATATATCTCCACACAAATCTCACAAATTCTATTCTTCTTCTTCTTCTTCTTTTTCTTCTTTTCCATCTCCTCCTCTACTTCCTTCTTCTCCTTTTCCTTCTTACGTTTTTTTTCTTCGGGTCCAATTTGTACTGCCCATATATTCTTAGATGTGTGGCCTTCCACCAAAATGTGGTCAATCTACCAAATATCACATTCTTAAAGAAAATTGACTTTCCTTGTCCTCAAAGCAAAAGCTACAGTTACTGGTAGCTCCTCAACTAGGAGTGGGACTTTATGCCCACACACCCTTTCCATGCTGAAATTTTGTTTGGCTTGATCTTGTACATGTCTTGTGCATGGTGTCACCACTGCTATGAGTTCATATGGGAAACTGCCCTGTTTTGTTCATAGGAGTTTCCTTATAGTCGTCCTCCAACTCTGTCTTCCCACATCTTCAACAGTGATCCCCCACTGAAAGTGATGAGGTGAGGTGGTTATATAGATGCACCACTTAGAGTTCAGTATTCTACAGTTAGTTTCTAATTCTCTGTACTTTAAGCAGTTGTTGGTCTTTGTGTTAAATGCTATCTACCACAAAAAGAAATGTCTGATGAGGTCTAAGAGATGTCTTAATCTATGGATATAAGAATAGGCCATTAGGATTTGGTTAAATCTATATTGATTTAGTAGAATAATTGTAGTAGATTTTCTCATAGTCTCTCTGATCTGTCTATCCTCAGGCTCTTGGCCCAATAGTGGCATCAGGAGTGGGTTTTCAAGTTGCAGGTAGGCCTTAAATTCAATCAGAAAGTGATTGGTTACTTCAGGACATTCATGCCTTTATTGTAGTTGTGGGCAGACTGTTATTATAGACTTCAGGGTTTACAGCTAGGTGAATCAATGATTACTTTTTTCCTCTCATAGCATGTAACACATGTCAGCACAAATTAAAGCAAGCAAACAAACAACAACCAGTAAGATAGAAAAGAAAAAGAAACAAAAGGCCCCTGATCATCCCTACAAACAAATAAGAAACATGTAGCCTGTTTTGTATTGCCCAGCTACTTATGAGCTTGGGCTTTACAATAGAGAGGTGTTGATATACCAAGTGACATTCCATTAGAAAAGCTCATTTTCCCTTTCCTAGTAAGCATCAAATGTAAATAACTTCTTGGTTAGAGGTGATCTTGACTCTTTGTCCTGTTCTGAGTGCTGGGACTTTATTGGTTTTAAACCATCCCGTCCATGCAGTCACAGTCTCTGTGAGTTCTCATGTGCAGAAGTCACCTTGTGTCTAGAAGATACTGCCTTCTTGGAGTCATCTCTGACCACCTCTGGCTTTTACAATCCTTACACCTCCTCTTCCTCATAGATAGATGCCTGAGAACTGAGGAGGGGTTTAATAAAAAAAAAAAAAGCTTATTTAGGATTCAGTGTTCCAAAGTCTCTGCTCATTACCCAGTTGTAGATCTGTGTAGCATCTACTACAGGACAAAGCCTTCTCTGATGAAGGCTAAGTGAGACAATGATCAATGGCAATAGCGATATGTCATTAGCAGTCATTTTATTTTTGTGTTTTGTTAGCAGAATAACAGTAGTAGGTTTTCCCCATAAGACCCATAACCTAGTCTTGGGTTCTTGGCTACTTTAGATGTGTCAAGACAGGTCCATCTCATGGAATGAACCTTACATCCAATAAAAAAAATGGTGATTGGTTGCTCTGTAATGTGTGTGCTATGGCACTATTTTACCAGAGTTGTAGCTACTATGGAGAGAATGGCAAGTGTGTTCCTGAGAAGCACTAACCTCATTACAATCTATGAAAAGAGGAACTTGGGTGGGGGTCATATGAGACTAGGAGAATCTCCACCTATTTTCCCTTTTAATAGCTCATGCTGGCACACACAAGGGTTTTAGAAATACTACAACAAAAGCTACAACATCCCTTTCTTTAAGCTACCTTCTCTAATGGTCCCCCAGCTTGTTCTTGAGAAATAGGTTTGTTGTATTATTTTTAGAAATGAAGATTTAAATGATATGTCATTGGGAAACAAATCTATGCATATAATTAAGATCTTAATAATTCACAACAATAATAAAACAATCACATAGATACATATTATATAGGTACACTTATATAGGATTTTAGCCTTCTCTTTCTCTCATTTATATTTAGAAAATGATTTAAACTGCTGTCTAGTTTACCTTGGGGACTTGATTTTAAATGTATTCTCATCTGCCAACAGATTCTTCTTTAGGAATCTTGACCCTGAGCAATTATTTTTCACATACAGTGTTTAATTACTTGAATTGTACATATCAGTGACATTCTACTGTCATTTCATAGGAGTGTATAAGTTAAATGTTATGTCAGAGGTAGTAATTTACTCAGCAACCACCTTTCTAAAAACAGGCCCAGTTCTCATACTGAGGCCTCTTTACACCAACAGTATCTCTGTCAACCCAGTAGTCATAACAGAAACTCATTCTAGACAAAAAGATGGACAACTTTTGTATCACTGCTGGCTTTATACTCAGTGATAACATTGATGCAGACACTGCATAAAAAACATAATATTCCCACCAGCAACAGAGATTATATGAGCAAAAGAATCAAGATCATGATGAGGAAACCCACAGAGACAGCTGACCCAAACTATTGGAAGCTCACTGACTTTCAGAGAACTGACAGCTGGGGAACCTTCCTGAATTAGGCCCTCTGAGTATGGATGACAGTTGAATGACTTGGGAAGTTTGTGGGACCTCTGGCAGTGGGACCAGAATTTATTCCTGGTACATGAGCTGACTTCTTGGAGCCCATTCCCTACAGAGGAACACCTTGGTCAGCCTTGATACTGGAGGGAGGGGTTTGGTCCTACCTCAACTGTGTTATTAAGAAGTTCTGAAGGCAAGCAAATACTTGGGATATAGTAAAAATTCTTAAAATATTTTGAAAGAGTAGAAGAGGGAAGCAATCTTTAGAAAAAGTAGCACCAATGCCCTCATAGATCTGGCTCGTTAAAATAGAGGGTTATGACTTAATACTGTGTATTTGCGTATGCGCACCTATGAAGTTATGGAGTTTAGTTTGAAAGTAGAAGTTTTATATCTAAATGCATGGTAACTGTAGCTATAAATTGTAATACTCATTACTTCATAAAATTTTGAAGGCTTTATGTGCTAAAGGATATTTAATTAACATAAAAGTTTGTAAAAGAAGTCAAAGCAGAAGATAAAATTTAAAAGTATAATTCAGTTTCTCAGAAAGTATTTTTAGCAATTCTGTTACTGTATCATATTTTTCTCTTTAAATAGTGAAATAAAATATAGTTTTGGAAATTTTACAGCTTTTTATTGTTCTTGTAATCTGCTGAATATTTTACTGCAAATATAGCAACATAATCTTATGTCAGTTTGCTTTGATCCTCTAATAAACATCAGGAGGACTGCAGATGTGAAGATGTGTCACGGCAGGTGTAACTCTTCCTAGTGGTGGTTCATTTCATTAGTGAGGGTACTGGGTGTTAATGTACACATATTTAAAATGTACATACTTCTAAGTATGGATCTGTATATACCAATAAAATGGGTATGATGAGTATACTTGATGCTTGTCAGTACAATACTGCCAAAGTAGGTGATATTCTCAAGCTTCAGTTAGACCTACATTTTGGAGTGACACCAACATAAAAAGAAATACACTGTTGAGTCTAAATACAGTTAGTTACTGGTTGGTATTGAGTGTACAGTGTAGTGAGTGACATCTATAAATTCTAATTTTTTAAGCCCATGAATTTAGTGCATTTCTCTTTTAAGGTCTTTTCTAGTTCAACTCTGCCTTCTTTTACAGTTTGCATATACAGATATTGACATTATTTGCTTAATGTATTCCTAAGTATTTCATGTTAGTACTATTATCAATCATACTTTAAAATTTTACTTTGTGGTTATTAATGTTATATGTATATATATATGTGTGTGTTTCTATAATTCTTTATGAATTTCATTGCCTTTTTTGTATGCATCATAGCTTTTTGTGAATACAGTTTAATTATTCATTACTTCTAATTTAGATAGCATGCCTTTCTTTATCTTTCTTTATTTCATTTGATCCTATCAAAATGTTGAATAGAAATGATAAAACAGCCATGCCTGCATCAGTTCTAGGGCAAAAAGCTTGTAATAATTCACTGTTACACTTGCTGTTCTATGAAGATTTTACAGAGTAGCATTTTTATGTTTGATAAGGTACCCTGTTTTTTCATAGTAATTCAAGTACTTGAAATGCAAATATGAGCATGTTGGCTGCATGGTCTTGTGTAGTATTTATTGATAGCAACTAAGAATTTAACACAGACTGAGATAGCAGCGCTCACTCTGCTCAGGGTAGGAAAGAGTGCCTCAGAGTCACGAAGGGAAAAGGTATAGGAAAAAAGGAGGAGGGGCAACTCACATGTTCTTCTTTTTTTTTTCTTTATTTATTTTGTATTTATCAAGAAAAACAGTAAAATGAATTTAAAATGCTGAGAAGTTAACAATAACTATAAACAAGATAAAAATCATAAGCATGACTTATCAAGAGTGATAATGCAAATAAGATTGCTACACATATATTTACTTTGTGTTCAGCTTTCCCTCTGAATTTTTTTTTCCATCCCTGTATATCCTTATTCAAGGTCCCTTCCCCCTCCCACCACATCAGGTCATTTTTTCTTCTCTGCAACTCCCCATCCCCTCCCTGGGCAGGGAGCAGACAGTCCTATGGTCCCACTGACCCAATA